>CM024757.1:23508364-23809814 GCA_014218235.1 Colocasia esculenta | reverse complement strand
CCCTGAATCTGTTCTGATTTGCAGGCGTCTGTCCGCACTGGCAATCGTCTTCCCTCTTCCAAGTGGAGGCCCGTTTGGCTCTAGCCCAAACAAGAAAACACCCTCACAGAGATTATGGTCATGTGTTGTACTTTTATCATTTAACTTTTTATATTTTACGTAGATATTAGTACCCATTCTCATAATTTAAAAAAAAAACATGGTCGCTGGTGAGCAACGCAAGGTTCTCACTCAAAAGGAAAGTTTTGAGGGCCAAATCTGTTTCTTACTCATAGGTTGGTTGAGTGCAATTAACTTGTGCGCAAAGTTGTCCTCACAAAAGGGAAATCGTTGGTAAACTTAGCTTTCTTCATCGATAGAATATGCAAATATTTCACCACTATATTACTTCATATAAGGAAAAAAATGGAGGAGGAAAAGATAGAGATTTGACTTTTAAGGTATGTTTTGGAGAACATTAATTATAGATGACTCTCGCTTAAAAAATCAGACTAGTGCAAATTTTGCACGTAAAAATGCATAGTAAAAATCTTATTCAGAAGACAGAGAGGGTAAAAGCGGCTTCTTAATTTATTTAACATTGTTAACCGATGGCATGATGCCATCGGTTGGGGTGCCCACCTTGGGATCCAAAGGTTGCCAACGCAACCTTTGGCAAGAGGCAAATCGCTAGGCAGTTGGCTCCAGGAGGGGAGAGAGGTTCTCCTCTCCAGGCGCATGAGAGAAGTGAGTCTCTCTCACTTGGTAAAAACCATCGCATGCAGGGACTCTCCTAGGCGCATGCATGAGAAGAAGTTTCTCTCTCTGGAAGAGAAACCAGCGCAAGACTCTCCCCCATTCTCTCTCTCTCACACACACAGTGCAAGTCTTCTCTCACGGGACATCACCATTGGATCCCGAGGACGTTTGGAGCGAGGAACAACGAAGAAGACTCTTGTAGCCTTCTTCCCGATCCTACGACATTCCGCAACGCACGAGGTAAACACCCCGTACAAGATCCTACATTGGTATCAGAGCAATCACGTTCTTCTCTCCACGATGTCGTCCGACGATATCCATGCGCAAGAGCTTGCTGCAATGGAAGAAGAAGATTTCGAACCGACGGAGATCTCCTCGGACAGCGATGGGGATAGCACGGTTGGTAGTGGCCCGACGCCCACGCAGGAATCCGTGGCGCCAATTAGAATCCGGCGACTCATGACTGCACGCAGGGGCGGAGCCAGGGGAGTCAAGGGGGGGGCAATTGCCCCCCCTTATTTTTTTGTATAATTTTTTTTCCTTCTTAATTTTTTTGCATAAAAATTCTCCTTATGTTGGGCATGTGAAGATGGGCATGTGAAGATTTTTTTAACTTATTAATTGCCCCCCTGCATTGAGTACCCATCAACATTATCTTATTAATTACCCCTTCTAAATTGCCCACCCTTCTAAATATTTCTGGCTCCGCCACTGACTGCACGGGATTACGTGCAGCACTGGGCGCTTCTCCCTCGAGCACTCGGTCGACGCCGCACGCGCGACTGCACAGCAGAGGGATTGCGGCCATTTGGGCGACGCCGTTCCCAGCCAGCACCGTGCAGCGTTGCAGGCAAACATAGGAGAGGGCGAGATAGACCGTGAGGGCGGGCCTGCGGGCCATGCAGATTTGCACGGAGGCACCGACCGCGGCTTCGCAGAGAAACCGCGGCAGGCCGAGTGGCTCGTGGCCAGGCGGGCTAGCGCAACCATGCCCGCAGCCAGGCGCACTCGCGCAGAGCGGCCTCGCAGTAGGCGCGGCAGGCCGCGTGGCTCGCGGCCAGGCGGGCCAGCGCAGCCATGCCCGCGGCCAGGCGCACTCGCGCGGAGGGGCCGCGCAGGCGCGGCAGGCGCGGCCAGGCCGCGTGGCCGCGGCCAGGAGGCCAGCGCGGCCAGGCTCGCACCAGCCAGGCCAGCCGGGCCACACCCGCGACCAGGCGGGCCAAGAGGGCCACCGGGCGCGGGCGGGCAGCGGCCCCCGCGGCCACGGCCAGCGCGGCCAGGGGGCCAGCCGGCCACCGGGCTGGGCGCCCACCCGGGCTGGCGCGCCAGCCCCACGCCCAGGCAGGCCAGGCGGCGCCAGCCACGGCCCAGGCGGGCCAGCCGCACGCCAGACATGCCACATTCCCCATGGCGGCCCTACACGCCTCACACGCTGGCGGGACGTGCAATCGGGACACTGGCGGGAGATGCGCCCGCGACCAGGCGGCCTGGCGCCGATGGCGCAGATGCGCAACGCATGCGCGCGGAGGTGTGCTCGACGGCCAGCGTGGCCATGCAGGCCGGTTTGGAGTGCGCATGGGTGGTCTCATGCATGCAGGCGTGACGGTTCGCGAGGGTGCAGACGTGTCGCTGCGTGGACATGTTGTCTTGGCTGAGCACGTGGGTACTGGTCCACCCATGCCCAGGCGCACTTTTCTGGTGGAGCAGTCCTGCATGAGAGCGTCGGCCCGTCGACGACGTGAACTTGACCGTCTTGCCAGACGTCGCTCTAATGTGATTTTTCCGAGCGGACCTCGTGGTCGAGCTCGACTTAGCCGCATTATTGGACGTGGATCGGCAGGGAATGCTGACCCGGTCCCTCGTCGCCACCATAATAAAAATTTGGCGGTACGACGAGTCCGGCGTCACATACGACAAGTTCCCCGACGCCGTCCCTTGACTCTGACCCGTCTCCAGACGATTGGTTTAGCTATTCTGATGTTATCGCATTTTTAGACATGATTTTATTAGTACTTCGGATCATCATTAGCTTTATGACTATGAGATTGTCTTATTTAAGTCCATGCAATAAATTATATTAGTTAGTTTGATCTCAATAAATTGTATGATCCGATGCAATAAATTGTATTAATCCATGCAATAAATTTATTCATGCACTTTATATTCAAGCAATCTATGTATGATCCGATGATTTAAAATCATGTGTTGAGAGTTTGAAACATGCATGATTAATTGCTATTTGAACATGCATGATTAATTATTGTTCAAAATTATTAGAATATGTTTTGAGCATGATTAGTTGTTTAATTCTTTTGACTATTCATGTTTAGTACATACATGCTAAAAAATTGAGAGATGTTAGTTCCTCTCCCTTTACATTATTTGATCGAAATTACCCTAATAATATTGAATATCTTATATAAATGGGAGATGATTGTAGTTCTCTAAGTCTACTTTGATCTTATTATATGGAGAATATTTAATATTATAGTGTAGATTTTGGATCAAATAGACTGATGTGTAAAATTGTCAACTTAGCCTTCTCCTTATTATAAATGTAGTGATTCATCGATGGCCTCGAAGAATGTTATTGCTGACTTAACGAAAGGGGATAAATTAGATGGCACTAACTATGACATATGGCATCGAAAAATCCAATATCTTTTGAACGAGCAAGAGTTGCTTGATCACATTACAACATCCATGACCCCACCCGCAGAAGGCAACACTGCTCAACACCGAAGAGATCAAGAGGCTTACAAGTTATGGTTCAACAAAGATCGTAGCACGCGCTTTACACTGTTAAGCAGCATGCAAGATGATCTGATTGGCGAGTTTGAAAAGTGTAAGACTGCCAAGGATATGTGGGATAACTTGAAAATTGCTTTTGGAGGAACCTCTACCACGAGGTTAAGGGCTCTTGTTTTGAAATTTGAGACCCTCCGAAAAGATCCCCGTCAGAACATGACTGAGCATCTAAGGATGATGTCAAGTATGATCCGCGACTTGAAGTCTGCAGGTCATGATCTCACTGATGAGCAGCAGGTGCAGGCTGTAATAAGATCTTTGCCAGACTCTTGGACTCACATGAAACAAATCCTCACTCACAATGAGAGCATTAAGAATTTTTTTGACATCTCTCGCCATGTGGAGTTAGAGGCTGAGCGCGAGGAAGCCATGCGCGCTACTGCCCTTGTCGCCCAGGGAGGCAGACAACAGGGCAAGAAGGGTCCAAAGAAGAACTTCAAGAGGAAGAGGCAAAATGCTGCATCCACTTCTAAGGCGGGGCAGACACCGAAGCGCCAAAGAGGCAAGCGCGGTGGAAAAAGAGACAAGTCAAAAGCCAAATGCTATAATTGTGGACAATTGGGACATTTCGCTCGTGAATGCACTGAGCCGAAAAAGGTATTCCAATTTTTTGCTCTCCAACTGTGCATGTTTGTTCGCATATCTTAGTTGCTCGAACAAATCCTGAATGGATAGTGGATTCAGGAGCGACCAAGCACATAACAAGGGATCGAGCAGGGTTCGTGGATTATCGCCGAATCTCAGCGGGATCGCAAAGAGTATACATGGGAAATGGTTCCAGCGAGGAAGTCCTTGGAGTTGGTGTGTATCAACTCAAGTTAAAGACTGGACGAGTCTTACTCTCCATGAAGTACTCTATGCGCCTAGAGTTCAGCATAATCTACTATCAGTCTCATCATTATTAGCATTAGACTTCTCTTTTTCTTTTGCTAGCAACCAAGTTGACATTTGTTTGAACAATGTTATATATGGTCATGCTATATTCATGGATGGTTTGTTTAAATTAGATTTGGATTATCATAATTTTCCTGTGTCTTATGTGGTGAATACTGATAATAACCTTGAT
Source organism: Colocasia esculenta (assembly GCA_014218235.1). NCBI lineage: Eukaryota > Viridiplantae > Streptophyta > Magnoliopsida > Alismatales > Araceae > Colocasia > Colocasia esculenta. Next base: position 23,805,202 of record CM024757.1, on the reverse strand, counting down.
TCGAAAATTTGGCATGCTCGGCTAGGACACATAGGACAAGATAGAATGACAAGGTTAGCTCGAGAAGGCTTGCTAGGCCACTCGCTAAAGTCAATCTTCTGTGTGTGAATCGTGTTTAGCCGGTAAGGCATGTCGCAAGCCTTTCGGAAAGGCTAAGAGAGCCACTGAACTCTTACAATTGATCCACTCTGACATTTGCGGACCCATGAGTGTGAAGACCCGTCAAGGGGCTTCCTATTTCCTCACATTTATAGATGATTATTCACGATATGGATATGTCTATTTGATCGCTCACCGCTATGAAGCGTTAGATTGCTTCAAACACTTCTTGGCAGAGGTTGAGAATCAATTAGGCAAAACCATAAAAGTTCTTCGGACAGATCGAGGACGTGAATATCTTTCGGATGAGTTCCGAACTTTATGTGAAGAAAAAGGAATACGCAGACAATTAACTATTCCATATACACCGCAACAAAATGGTGTTGCTGAGAGACGGAATAGAACACTGTTAGATATGGTTAGGTCGATGATGGCGCATGCCAACCTTCCATATCTTTTTGGGGGGATGCTATAATGACTGCGGCCTACATCCTTAACCGCGTACCTTCACAGTCAGTTCCTTCCACCCCTTATGAGTTATGGCGTGGTGAAAAACCAAATTTAGATAATCTACGCCCATGGGGTTCAGCGGGATATGTCCATGACACTTCTCACAAGTTTGGAAAACTTGGCCCTAAAGCTAGAAAGTTTATCTTTATAAGATATCTGAAGGCTCTAAGGGTTATGTCATGTACGGACAACATCCGAATGGAGGAATGACAGAAAAAGACGTCCGAGATGTTGTTTTCTTAGAAACAGAATTTCCTAGCATCGGCGACACTGGAAAGAGTCTTGATCTCCATGAGATGGATGACCCCAATGATATTCTACCATTCCAGCGAAGGGAGGGAATTAGTCCTAACCAGGAAGCCGCCGGAGATAGTAGAGATGATCATGATAGTGGGAGCTTTGTGCCCAGTGGGAGCACACCTATAGAAGAACAAGACGATCAGATACGCCGTAGCAAACGTGGACACATGCCTCGTCGTCGATTTGAGATTGAAGAGGAAGCCCTTGTGTGCCAGCTTGCTGATGATGATGAGCCTACTTCTGTTAAAGAAGTATTAACTTCATCTGCTAGTAAAGAGTGGAAGGAAGCAATGCAAGATGAGATGGACTCTATGAGTAAGAATCAAGTTTGGGAACTTGTCGACCTCCCTCCAGGGCGTAAGGCTATTGGAAATAAATGGATTTTCAAAGTCAAACGCAAGGCGGATGGATCTATCGACAAATATAAAGCACGACTTGTGGCGAAAGGATATACTCAAAAGGAGGGTATAGATTTCGATGAGACATTCTCCCCAGTGGTGAGATTCACATCGGTTCGCCTTATTCTAGCCATTGTTGCACATTTAGACTTAGAACTTTTTCAGATGGACGTTAAAACATCATTTCTCAATGGAGAACTAGACGAAGAAATTTATATGGTGCAACCAGAAGGTTTTGAGGCAAAGGGACAAGAGCGCAAAGTTTGCCGTCTCAAACGTTCCATTTATGGCCTCAAACAATCGTCTAGACAGTGGTATTTTAGATTTCATAAATCTATTATCTCATTTGGTTTGAGATGATTGAAGAAGACCACTGTGTGTATGTTAAACGTATGGCGGAAAAGATTCTTATTTTGTCATTATATGTTGATGACATTTTATTGGCTGGAAATGACATGGAATCTATCGAAGCCACTCGAAAATGGCTGTCTTCTGTCTTTGAGATAAAAGACATGGGTGAAGCAAATTATGTGCTAGGAATAAAAATCACAAGAGATCGCTCGAATAAACTTCTGTGTTTGTCGCAGGAGACTTATATAAATAAGATTCTTGAGCGATTTCGGATGCATTATTCCAAACCCATCGATACTCCAATTGATAAGAGTTGTGTTTTAAGTATCAGTCAATGTCCACAAACTGATAAGGAAAAGAATGAAATGTCTAAAGTGCCATATGCTGCTGCAATTGGAAGCCTAATGTATCATGTTATGTACACGGCCAGACATTAGCTTTGCGGTGGGCCTTGTTAGTCGTTATCAAAGTAATCCCGGTCTCGTTCACTGGAAAGCAGTTAAGAGGATTTTTCGATATCTTGGTACTTCGGACCTTGTCTTATGTTACAAAGGAGGTGACTTAAGATTGAGAGGTTTCAGCGATGCTGATTGGGCCGGTGATAAAGATGAGCGCAAATCCACCTCAGGCTATGTGTTTATGTTAGGTGGAGGAGCCATTTCTTGGTGTAGCAAGAAACAAACGTGCATCGCTTTATCCACCATGGAATCAGAATATGTGGCTGTTCTGCTGCATGTCAGAGGCTGTTTGGTTGCAAAGTTTCCTACAGCGATTGGCCATGACACATTTGTCAAAGGAGGCGGTGGTGCTGTATGTTGATAGCACATCGGCCTTGGCCTATGCTAAGGACCCCAAATACATGGGCGAACCAAACACATTGACATTCGTTATCACTACATTCGGGATTTAGTTGCAAAGGAGTTGGTGGTTCTTCGACACATTTCGACAGGTCATATGTTGGCCGATCCACTAACCAAACAAATCCCGAGGGAGGCATTTGTAACCCATATTAGAAATATGGGATTGTGTAAATTGTGATGTGCACAATTATTGATTGACAATTAAGTTATTATGTTTCCTTCCTTATGTGTGTCTATGGTTGGAATACTTTACACATCAAGAAAAGTGTCACTAGGCTCTGAATGGACCCCCTCACACGGGTCATTAGCCTTGGCGCTAAGAAAGCGAGTAAGACGAGACAATTTATATCTATGGCGCTATGAGAGCGAGCAAGATAAATTTATATCTATGGCGCTATGAGAGCGAGCAAGATATTTTCTTTTTATTGTCGCCTTAAAATGAGTTAAGATGAGGTCCCTCTGGATCGATCACAGGATATGAGAATCAAATCCGTGAAGCCTTCATTAAGCCGGTTGCGAGTTTTATGATAAGAGGTCGTGAGACTCGGGTTAGCCGCAGTGGGAGTGGCTAGACTAAGAACCGTATGGTGTTTTTATTATGTGTATGTGACACGCCCATAATGATGGAAGAACACCGTAGCATGTGTACATACCACATGTGCGTAAAACGACCCTTGAAGAGAATGATGAATGAGATCTGTTTCATCATTGTGTGAGCTCTTGGATCATAATTCATTGATCCATCTGTACCCTTAGGACTTGAGATCTATGTCATGAAAAGGAAGCTTGATGTCGCTACTTTAGCATGCTCCTTAGGGCTATGGTTGATACAGTCCAGCGGGACATGACTAGGAAAGCGGTCAAGACTAATTGAATTGACATGAGAACTCAAGAAAGACATCAAATATTGCACCATGTTTTGTGGTTCACACCTCGAGGGACTATGTCGACTTAGTGGCGATAAAGTCGTGAATACAAAACGTTCGAGTTTTGACGTCGCTAGTTTAAAGAGATCCAGGATGTCAAAGCTGGTGAATATTGAAGATATCTAGGGTACTACGGGATTCCTTTAGAGTATTGTGATCTGTTAGTTTTGGTGATAACTTAATAGATCACTACTCATTTGTTGTGCTGACTCTCGTAAGGTCGCTCACTCCATTCGTCGTATGTAAGATTGAGAAGCAAGTGTAGGGAGATGAATTGCTCTTAGTGAGCAACTGACTTTTATTGTGCCCTCTGTGGGCAAGTGGGAGATGTTAACGATGGCATGATGCCATCGGTTGGGGTGCCCACCTTGGGCATCCAAAGGTTGCAACCTTTGGCAGGAGGCCAAACCGCTGGGCGATTGGCTCCAGGAGGGGAGAGAGGTTCTCTCTCCAGGCGAAGAAGAGAAGTGAGTCTCTCTCACTTGGTAAAACCACGCATGCAGGGACTCTCCTAGGCGCATGCAATGAGAAGAAGTTCTCTCTCTGGAAGAGAAACCAGCGCAAGACACTCTCCCCCATCTCTCTCTCTCACACACACAGTGCAAGTTTTCTCTCACGGACATCACCATTAGATCCCGATGAGTTTGGAGCGAGGAACAACGAAGAAGACTCTTGTAACATTCTTCCCGATCCTACGACATTCCGCAACGCACGAGGTAAACACCCCCTACAAGATCCTACAAACATAAACACTGTTGTTTTTAGATAATTTACTTTTAATAATAGCTTTAACTATTAAAATTTAAATTTCTAAACTACTAGATTGTTGATAGTTGAAAATCTAAAGCGAGTTTGATTTAGTCGAGCGCGCAAGTAGATGATATGTCTATATTCTTGAGATTTGCTGAGCATGTGTTCACAAACATTATCTTGACTCGATGTAACCCTTTTTGTGCACCATATAACTATCACAAAAATCCTTATTTTAAGAACATGTCTTATTCTAAGAAGAATACAAATTCCTTGTCAAGGTTAATAAACGATCTCCATAAAAATCCCTAGCTCGCGTGGATAAGCATCGGATAAGCCCAAATATTGTGTGTTTACTTTTGCCATTTGCATTCCTACGTTCTCGGTTGCATGTCATTTTCCTCATAAATCACATAAATGGATTTTACACATGAGACCCACAAACAACGGTATTAAAGACAAACACCACACAACGTCTTCTTATGATCTAATTTATACTATTCTAATAAAACTTAGTTCTGAAGCAGTCACGTGACAGCACCAGAAACAAAGTTTTTCCGCCTAAACCTCCCCACTAAATCTATCTATATCGCAACTAAATATGGTTAAGCAAAATCCAGATAAACAAATCTTAATATATAGCAGCTAACATAAAATAATAAATTTATCAACTTTAACACACCTCCCGTAAGGCAAATCTCAAACATTAATTGTCACCTAAATCAACGAAGAAATCTTTCTAAACAAGGTAAGATACTCACTATCTAAAAATCTTGCTAAACCGAACAGACCATAACTTTTTAGAAAAAATTCAATTTTAAACCTACCTTCCACCTTCCTTTGTTTTAAGAACAAACTTTTCATGTTTAGTTTAACAAAATTTTTGTAATAAAAATTATATATTTTTATAAATAATATTTTTTATTTTTCTTAATATTTTATAAACAACTACCTGCAAATTTTCAACTAGTAACTCTATATATACCACACGACACTTTCCCTTTCCTGCGGTGCACAGTGGTGTGGGCATCTGTCCAACACATTCCGTGACGTGCATGCGAGCTGTTTCTACTCTTATTTTTGGTGTGTTAGGTGGATTGGTTCTTAGATTGAACTAACATAAAAAATGTAGATTTAATATACATATTTATATCTTGATTATTTATAATTTTTTAAAAAATCTTCTTATAAACTTTACAAACATGAGAATAGAACCCTTTCTATTTGATGTACGTCGACAGAACATCTTATCAACAGAGTTACTCTTAACGTAATGAGGATGAAAAATGAGAAATAGATTTTGATGATTAAAATCTTATTTTTTTCTTCTCATTTTACTCTTCAAACAAAAAAAGTGAAAAATCAAATTCTTAAAAAATGAATTTGAGAAAGAGGAGAGAGATTGAGACGAGAAGGACATTTATATATTATGCAAGCCTTAGTTTGTGGATTTCCAAAGCTATGGGGAGAGAGTCTTCTGGGATGATTTAGAATTATGTAATTATAACAATCTTCCAACTCACATTCAAAGGATGTCTAAATATATATGGTGCATATCATGAAGAGGAGAGAGATTTTATACTCATGTCTGGGCGGAACTATTCCGTAATATCTTGTTTAGTATGAGATTAAGAAGGGGATAATGGTGAATCTAATTTCATCTCATATTTGGTATGTCAAAAAAAATAGGAACAAAGATGGTTTAGTCATTTTGATAATATCTCCAAAAAATAAGTGTAAGTTGGGGACAAGTCATCTATATTTTTGCTGGGATGACTTATCCTCATCTCTTATTTTCATTTTATATTTTTCAGAATTTGAAAAGAGAGGGTTTGACTTTGTTTCTTATTTTTATTTTATATTTTAATGTACTAATATATTTATTATTTTCTACCTATGTCTTTTAATTCCACCTTAACTACATGCTTTGTTGATGTTATTAACACTATCATATTTATATCTTTCTTATCTTTTTAATTGATTCTAATTATATATTTAGGCATCACCTTCAATGACCACTTCAAAAGACAATAAAATTAAGGAGGAAATGAGATGATGAGAAAAATATACCCCCACTAACACCATTTCTATCAAATGTAGAGGGTATAATGTTAAAAAAAATAAATATTCTATCCCTACACTAACACTATTTATATCAAATGAAGGATGTGGTTATATTAAAAATTTTATCATTGAAAATACCAAACAACATGTAGATTAAGAATAGAGATAATATATCCTCAAATTAATTTACTCTCATCCTCATTTTTTCTATCCCTATATCAAAGAGGATTTAAGAGGGGCTCCACACAACATGAACTTATATATCTAAGCTGAGCAATTTAGTTCCATCTAAATATAGATAATAACATTTACCTTATAAAAAGAGGGGGTGTAGTGCGCTCACAACTCCTCACTCCCCTATATGCCGCTTCGTATTGATGTGACCAAAGTGGAACTCTTATGTCCGTCACAGGGTATAACTGAAATCTGACATTTTGATCTATTTTCGTAATTTTTATAAGATTTAGAACTCCGATAAAATAAGTCCGATAACTTATAGGATTCCAAATCGAGTTTTCAAATTTTATAGGATGCGGAAACGGAAACAAGTATTTTCAAATATGTAAATCCAATTTCGAATCTAATTCATTCAACTGGAGAAGTTGCATCTACCCCTAGCGATAACCGTAGATATGATAGTGGTATCATGACTCACATATTTCATTTTGTAGGTGACATTGTAATGGAAGATGGAGAGAATATGATCGGTGACTAAAGATGAGTGTTAGATTTATTGTTGTATTAGTTATTATATACTATGATATGAGTTGTAGTTGAGACTATATAATTTGTGGATTGATAAATTTACATTTGAAATTGTGTGATTTTAGTTTATGGATCCTACCATTCCTATGTATTGTGGATGTATGAATTTGTGATAATTATCTAAGTGTTCTTGCAATATGAATTAATAGATTGATATGAGATTTTATGATTTGAGATTATAAATTTAGACATCCATATAATTTGTACATATGAGTTATTTATATTTATCAAAATAATATTACAATATAAATTAATATATTTACATTTAAAATTGTATGATTTGAATATGTGAATTTACTAATTCACGTATATATATTCAAATTATTGGTTTTAGATCCGATTTTATTTTTATTTTTTTTATTAAAAATAAAAATAAAAATAAAAATACTTATTTTTTATTTCAATTTTATTTTTAATATTTCTTATAAGATATCGAAAAGAAAACACTTAATTTTCAATTTCCAATATATCACTCGTTGACAAGCCCAACCCGCCCCTCTGCATCGCGGCCAAGCTGGCGGAGTTTTATCCATGGAACAAAAAAAGAGGGAACCCGAGAAGAATCTTCCGTCCCCGGAGAGTAACGCCGTCTGGACATCCGTGACGTCAACTTCCCTGACGGTCCCAACAGCGCGCCACGTTTGCGGCACCCGGAGTTGCCGTCTTCCACCTCCTCTCCTATTTACACCACGTCGCCTCTCCTTCGCTCCTCGCTTTGCCATTATTTCGTTCTCGCCTCAGGTGTCCTACCATCCTCGTTGTTATCGTAGCAGGCCGGGCGGCGGTGCAACCCCTCTCTTCTGGTCTCTCTCTCTCTGTTTCTGTCTCTGCGTCCACCTCTTTTGGTTCTTCCTTGGGCTTCGCCGCCATAGCTTCTGCTTGCTGCAGATTCCAGAGGAGGTGACCGAGCTCTGCAAATGGTTTCCCCGATCACCAAGCGGGGGCACAGATTCTTCAAGTTTAGAGATGCCTCTAGTTCCCCGAACGGACCCATCGGTAGTTTGTAGAAGGTGCCCCCCACCCATGGGTCTTCGTCCCTCCTCTTGCTAGCCGGCACCAAGCTAGAAAAGATCCCCGACGTTTCCCCCCGCGCCAAACACTCCCACCGAGAGGGAAGAGAAGCCCCCTTGTGGCGGCAAGGAGACGACAAAAACCACGACAAGTACGTCTCCGTGTGGCTGCGTTTGTGTGCGTCCCTCTCTTTCTCTCTTGCTTGCTTTCTCTATCTCGCACCCGGGCGGGTCACCGGCCTGCCGAGACCTCTGGGTTACATCAATGTTTGCCGAGTGCTTCGACTTTTCGTGTGCGACCGTCGTTGATATGGCGTGGATCATGCTGAGGATCGACTACTCGAGGCTGTTCTGGCTCCTCTTCGGCGTCTTCTCCTACGAGAACCACGAAGGAAAGCCGCGGATCTAGTGACCGCCGCACCGGGCGCGGTAGAAGAAGAGGAACACCCCCCTTCCCCCCGGCCCACACCACCCCACCTCCCCCACGCGCGGGGCCCTCCGCACGTCGGGTGGTGGCGATTCCTTCCGTCCCCGATACCCTCTTCCACACCAGCATCTTTCTTCGCCTGCAACTGCATCTCCTTTTAAGGCTCCCCGTGTCTTTTTCTCTCTTTCTTTCTGTCTCTCCTCCTCCTCCTCTTGGGGGTCGTGGGGGCGACGGCGCCCTCCGTCGTCGCGGTAGGCAGCGCCATGTTCGAGGGGCGGCGGCTGGAGCGGCCCGCCGGGGGGCGGGGCGGCGGCGCATCGGAGGACTACGACGAGTACGTCGAGACCGACCCGACCGGCCGGTACGGACGTGTAAGTTCCCAACCGCTCCTCACCTGTTCGACGCTTTGCTGCCTTCGCATATATATATATATATATATATATATATATATATATATAAAACAAAAAAAAAATGTTCTTCCCATCCTTATTTCATCCGCCATGCTGCTTGCTAGATTGCTCGTAGCTTCTAGTTCTTTTGAGAACAGAAAAGAAAATCACTTTTGCAGCATAAGATCATGTGCAGTTGTTTCGGAAGAGGGGGGAATCTTGTCAGAATATAATATTCTTGGCTTTGATTTATAAAAGAATAATGAGATCTTGACTTTTCTCTGATACTATTATTCTACTAGGGTGGGGAGTTGGTGGGTCATGAGGTGCTTGGATCTTAGTTGTTTCATATGCTTAATTTATCGTCACTAAAATAACATTTCTTTTGCTTTCTCAAGATCGATTTGTCTGCCACTGGATATATATATCTGACTTCTTTGAATGATGATCTAGTTCGTTTCCGTTTGTCGTCGAACCTGCACCTCCTCCTCCATCTCCTTCTTCTATCTATGATCCCCGATGAATGAACACCCTTGTCGGCAACGACGTAGATAAAACAGAAGAAGAGGATTTTATTTGGGCATGACAGCGCCATTTGTAATCCTGAGGCTGATGGGTCATGGGCCAGGTTTTAGTTGTTTCCTTGTCCTGACTTACTCGAGTTTATCATAAACTCAAAATCTCTTCATAAACATATTTTTTTATAAATCTAGTATGAGTTGATTTATGATGAAGACTCTTTGATTTGTAATTGACTCACTTATTTTTCAGAAAAACTTCTAAACATGAGAGAATAGGAAATACCATTTATAATACACATGTTTCTCGTAAATCATGTGTTTACGATAAATTTATTAATATAGTTTTATTTGTTTTCCCTCACTCCTCTGTATGGGCTTGCTCCTCGAATCAGGAAACTGGATTTATTAATTGGTGGATTTGGCGCTGATGATAATAATAAATCTAGTTTAATTTGGAGCTGGGATCTTGAGGTTGAGATTTGCAGACAGATCGACTTCCCACTGATTTATTCCCCACAGTAACCGATGTTGTACATCCGGACGTCGGGTAGGATTCACCAGAATCGGGTCTGCTGTTAAGATACACCAGGCCTTTGGAAGTTAGGGAACCTACCGGACTTCCACAAGATTTATGGAGTGTTTCGAAAAGCCTTCAATTTAGAAATATTTCTGGGCTTTTTATTATTCACATTATTTTTTTAATTTTTTAAGATTTAGTTGTGTTAGCAAGTTATTATTTAGGTCATTTTTAATTTTTTAATAAATTGTCGTTTCTTGGTTAAGAGGCCCTGACAATAATATTCTCTGTTGAAATTAATTGATGTAGTTTCTGTATAATAAGTGGCAACCAAAGTTGCTTCCAAGTAAAAGGTAATCTAAAAGAGCCTAGGGTTGAGGATGAGAAATAATATTTGGGGCTTGATTCGTCTGTTGCCATTCTATGTTCCCTAGGTTTAAACTGTTCCCATTCTTTAATCTTCAAAGGGGAAAGCAACAATATTTCCTGTAGTGATATGGGATTCGAGACCTAAGGATTTGAATTCGGCTTCACCACCATGAGTTCAGAAACTCGGAAGGGTTATTTGTGGTCTAGAGAAGTGAACAAGAAACTACAACAATGATAACAACATGGGTATTTCAATATTAACATGGTACAATGTCTTCATTATGATTCGAGTATAAAAGTAAAGTACAAATCTTTAAGGGACATATCTTGAAAAACTGCTGCTACACTAACTATTGGTACAAAAATAAAGTCACTAATCCTCATAGCCCGATCTGAAGCACTTGCACTCATGCTATCTCTTACGTGCAAAAGTAGAGGATGAGTCTCGTGAAGTCATAGGCTCAGTAGGAGTCTTTTGATACCACTCAGCCAAACACAAGACAAGAATATTAAATATAATAAGGACTAATAGCAATAACAATCCCATTCTAATAATGCATAATTTAATGAAAGAAACTAATCTATCATGAGAGAAAACTATAGTCAACTCTAGTCTTAGCTAGTAAGTAATAGTTGTGCATAAGAGGCAGTGCTCTCCTAACAGTAACACAATGTCGGGGGTAAGATTAGGAACCAAAAACAAGATGTCAGAACTAATAGAAGATAGTTGTTCCATCAGAAGGAAGCACACAGCTATATGCAACCTCTAGCATTACCAACCATACACTTCTGCTGTCAATAAAACACAACATTGCCCACTCAGATTCGGCTAGCTGATCTACAATGATTGACACCAGTCCACAAGCACACACACACAAGCTGTAGCTATAGCAATAGAAAATGCGACCACTAGTCCCGCAATCAGGGCACCCATGAACGTCTCAACTCTTGACTACCACTTCACGCCTAGCCATCTCCTATCTCTGGAGTGAGGCATGTGAAGCTACCACCACACACACTAGCAAACATAGCAGGTCACGCTATGGTCCCGTACCTACCCACCCCTACTCGACTTTGAAACCTCATAGAGTAAGGCTTGTAGGAGAGAAAGGGACTAATTGGAAACCAAACATAGACAACAATCCATAAGATGTCCTCTCCCCCAGTCACGAGTGCACTCAAGTGACAACAAGAATGATGCCCTAGCCAGGGACGGATCTAGAAATTTTGTCCAGTAAGATCACTCGAATTATATAGTTAATTTTTATATAATTATATATATTATAAATAATATAAATAAATATTTAAAATAAATAGAAATATTTTAATAATAATAAGACAATTATTACAATCAATTATTTTCTTACGGTGGGGTCACCCCTATAAAACCCCTCAAAAACACAAAATTTATATGGTCATTTGAACCCAAAAAAATTTCAGTGGGGTCACCCCCTTATAAACCCCCCCCCCCCCCCCCCCCCCCAAAAAAAAAAAAAAACACAAAAATTACATGGTTACTTGAACAAAAAAAAATTCCAGTGGAGTCACGTGACCCCACTGGATGCTCTCTAGATCCGTCCATGGCCCTAGCCATCTTTCCCTTGGTTGGATCGATGTAGGCTTACAAGGGAGTTAGGCAAGATGGCCAAACTTGACTCAGGACTGGCACCATAACCAACCCATTCGGTCTATAAGTCAAAGATGCTCAAAGCTTCAGGGTAATTGACCAATGAAGAAAGTCATTCTAGGAACAAATGTTGGCTACCATAGAACTCGAAAAGCACAAAGCCCCTTGAAAACCATCTCAAGGCGCACAGGAGGAGAACATTGCAACCTAATGAAAACCACTTGACATTGACACCTTTCGACATCACCTCAACTGGGCTACCAGAAAACACGAACAACATCCACTTGCACCCTATAGGGAGACGGAAGGTCAAACTTGCCTGCTGGACCCTCGCAAGTGTTCCCACAACTCAATGACATAACACAACACGATTTAGAAAATATAATGACATAGGAAACATGAAGGCGACTGCCTCCCATGTCGCCTTCATATGGCGACTTGCACACATGTCGTCTTGATAGTATAACTTAGTTAGTAGACGAAAATTAGTATTGCCTTATCAAGGTGACTCCAAATAAAGACCCACTCTTCCAAAAGTGTCAACTCGACCCCCAAAATCTCTGGAAAAAGGCTTAAAACGAAGCATAGAAGGAGAGGAAAATGATCTATAGGCATGTACATCACAAGCCATCACTTTTCTAAGCTTCCTTGGTGGGAAGAACGAAAAACTACCTCACTCTCCTATTACATGGAAATTCCACCCAAAAGTGCAATAAATCTCATTATCTCTCCCTAAACATACTTGCATCGGAGAAAATCGCTACAGTATGCTTCAATGGAGTGTAAGAATTGACACCCTATCTCTGAAATGATGAAACAAATCTGTTGGAGCCTTCTCGAAGGTTGGCCGCCGCCTCCTCACAATCTCCATCTCATTCGCTGTCGCAATCGTTTCGAAACCTAGCATTGTCTCGTCATCGCCTCGTCAGCTACCCATTGTCGGCCATCGGGGGGGAGGAAGAGGGAGAGAGGGGAAGCTTGGACAAAGGAAGGAGAAGGTAAGAGATGGAGATTTGTGGGAGGGGTACATACTTGTAGACTCGGCACTGAGAACGCGACATGAGACTATGTTGCCTTCACATGAACGTGACACCTTAGGTAGTTGCCTTCATAAGGCAACACCCTACCTAGTCACCTTCGCATTCTGGCCACCTGATTCTTGTTGCTCAAGTAGGCCGGCTTGGGTTTGACTGGCACTCTATCATAATGCTCCATGCTGACTAGGTGCGTTAACAAATCATGCAACTCAACACCTGGCGGCTGGCAGTCGGAAATGACACCTGGCAACCCTTGGCACAACTTGCCACTGTAGACATTTGGCACATGAACATGACATCCTCCCATGTCACCTTCATAAGGCAACTTCCAAACATGTTGCCTCTATGATTCCGCAGTGAATGGCCAAGAATCGGAAAATTCCACGAGTGACGGGGAGTCCCACCCTCCCACAAGGCCTTTCAGAAGTCTAACAAGCCATCTGATCTGACAACCAGAATCTGAAAACTGAATGACGAGGATCCAAAGGCCGGGGCGCTACATTTCATCTTGCAATCTTGTAATTAGATTGCTGTCCCACATGATCAATATAATAAAGTGCCTTGAACAGAGGCCTGGTGTGCTATTGGCCAGTTAAGATAACTTGGGCACGTAAATCCCATTGATGTAGGTTTTGGAATGGTTCCGTGCTGTACCTGCGTTTTGAAGCAATCGAAACACTGTGGGCAACTGTAACCTAGTTATGAGGCCTTGTGTTTTGTGTGCAATGACTCGGAAAGGTTGCCAAATGGGCATGGTGGAGATGGATTACACAGGCTGTCTCACAAGCCATAAAAAGCCGATTTATATGTGATTATCTGCTGTTTGGCTGATTAGGTTAAATGAAAAGTTAAATGATTAAGACTATGATTCGGCAAAAAGGACAGTTTAGTGATTGAAGTGTTCATTTAAATATACATGGCATAAAATGCAACTAAGAAATAGGCATAGGGAAAAAGCAATCTTTTGTTAATATTCGAAAGTTTATTTGTTTGGATTCATAAATTTCTGGTTGCTCCCTTTTCTAAATATTCTTTGGGGCCTTGGTTTCGGATTCTTAGTGCCTGTTTATTCGCAGAAGACCGTGAGTTTCATCATGTGAATTTGAAATGGTAAATAGACCCTGAGGTTGTGAATCTTATTACGGATGCCCCACTACTTTGTCAAACGTTCCCCAAGAACATCGATAATCATTAGTGTGGTGTCATTATGATTCTTGTCTGTCTTGGTGGGTTGTTTTACAAGGAAAGTATGTAGTGGAAATTTCGAGCCATTGTTCTGAGTATTAAAAACTCAACGTACCCTGCACTTGGGATAGCAAAATCAGGACACAGATGAGGGCCAAAGAGGCCAAATTTTCTATCTTTTATCTTATCCATTTTCCATCTAGTATTAAATTGGGGAGGGGAGGATGTGGGGAATTGTTAACCAAGTCTACAAGGCAGAAAATTTTGTTACCATAAACATGTGTCAGCAAATAAGTTTCAGTACATTGAGACATGATTGAAGTTAAAACGAAGGAAGGATTTGGCATGTTTTGTTCTTATTATTACATTGAGACATGATTGAAGTTAAAACTAAGGAAGGATTTGACATGTTTTCGTATTATTCTTTGCAGTTTGATGAAATGCTGGGTAAAGGAGCAATGAAGACGGTGTATCCTTCTTAAGACATTCCCCGTAACCACAGTTGCCAAATGCCATCCCCTTTCCGACGATGACATAGACTCATAGTTCTAACAGATGCATATAACGTAGATTCTTTGGCAAGTGGCCCCAAAGAGGAGGTGGATTAATTTCTCTGAGAACTGTGCGGGTGACTATGCCTATGTATTGGGGTAATCACCATAATCTGTAGTTTCATGTAGTGGGTGACGAGTACTTAAGACTCTGTAGAAATTGATAAAACGACGAGATGTAGACACGTAAAAAAGTGCAGATTTTGGAGATTTCGGTGATCATCTAAACGCATAGGTGACTTGTCCCCGAGGAACTGTCAAACAAGGCTGCTCTACGGGAACACGTTTTCCAAGCGAACTGTCATTTTGTTCTCACGAAAAGGTGTCTGCGTTCTCTTTAACGAACGATCCCGGCAGGTACAGAGCCTTCGACGAGCTGAACGGGGTGGAGGTCGCATGGAACCAGGCGAAGATCTGCAACGTGCTGCGCTCCCCAGAGTCACTGCAGCGGCTGTACTCGGAAGTACATCTCCTCAGCACTCTAAACCACGGTTCCATCATCAAGTTCCATGCCTCCTGGGTCGATTCGGGGAAAAGAACTTTCAACTTCATCACAGAGATGTTCACTTCCGGTACCTTGAGAGAGTAAGCCAGCCAGCCACCCACCCACCCACCCACCCGAGCTTTCTCCTCTTCATTTTAATCGTTTTCTTTATCCTCTCTCTCTCTCTCTCTCTATCTCTCATAGAACATCAGAGATATGCCATTATTAATTTGCATGCGTCGCCAGATGCACAGTAAGTAGAGGTTGTGAAAGTAGAAACGTGTCCATGAAGAAGATGGTAAGAAATTCAAGTTATTTAATGAAGAAGAAGATGATGAGGATTAATGATGATAATTAAATTGTACTAACAACAGGGAGATTTAGTTAAAGTGGCTTTATTTATGATGGAGGAATTGGGTTCAGGTACCGGCAGAGACACAGGCGTGTAGACATCAGAGCTGTAAAGAAATGGGCCCGGCAAATCCTACACGGCCTGGCCTACCTGCACGGTCACAACCCCCCGGTGATCCATAGGGACCTCAAGTGTGACAACATCTTTGTCAACGGCCATCTCGGGCAAGTCAAGATTGGCGACCTCGGGTTGGCAGCTGTTCTTCGGGGTTCCCAAGCAGCCCACAGTGTCATAGGCAATGATCTCTCTCTCTTCCTCTCATCCTCATCTAATTACTTGTCCGTCTCTGTTTCTTCCCTTCTTTTCTTTGCTTAGATCTGTCTGATACCCTTTCAGCTAACCAAGTACTTCCTACGATGACAGAGCTAAGTTTTTGAAGGCACCTTGCTAGCTAGAAGGCGCAGTGCCCAGAGCAAGATAATTAATAGTGTTTGGTTTCTATATGTTGATTGTTGAATCGAGGCTGTCGTAGACTCGACACCTTGATTATTCTATTAAGAGTAGTACTTGTAGCAATTTAATTTAATAAATTTTATAAGTAGTATACATGAGGATAATATTTTTTTATTATTTATAAAAATAGATTTTAAATAAAGACGTGAATTTTTAGAAATAGAGAGATGTTTAATGGGCAAGAAAAGAGAGGAAAATCATATTAACAAGTTTTTATTAGTTTAAGAAGGGTGAGAGTGAGACAGAGATATATATTTAAGGAAAGTTTAATAGGAGAGAGAGTTGAAGAGAGAGAGTAGAAGATAATTATTTAATTTATTTAAATTATCTGTATCTCTATTTTTAGGGAGGAAGATATTATGGAGAGAATATGATTGTCCTGGTGCAGCCACGTGGCAGTACCAAGATTGAGTTATATTATACTAGTATAGATGTTAGACGTGGAAGAGTCTCCAAGTCTTTTTTTTTATTTTTTAAACCTGTGAGAGAGAAAAAGACATTAAATGAAGAGAGAGAGAATATTTAATGTATGAGAGAGATTTTGTGTCCACAAAATAATACACATAAATAATCATATAACTCACATAAATAAATAAAATAAGACACATAAATGACACAACAATATACACAAATAATATGACAATGCACACAAATGCCACCGATCCTTCTATTCCGCTTCATGTCGGATGGACCAATCTAAAAATCTCGACGTGAAGATGTACAACTTTGGAAGGGGAATTGATAAATGTCATGGCACCCTGTGAATTGCACTATTTCCAGAAATGCAATTTGCAGCAAAATTCTGGTTTGTTATTTATTTTTACTCACCTTTGGCTAGGATGGTTTGTATATGCTCCTTGGGGAGCGCATTTCTTATCAAATTCCGACCTCTTTCTTAGGCACGTCCTTGGGTATATAGGTTAGAGTTAGTGGTTTGTCCGGATGCTAATAGCCCATGGATCACTGTGTAGTCGTCTCCAGGAGATTGGCCTCTACCTTGAATGGGTTTTGGCACCCCTGACCTGCAGAGTGCAGAGTGCAGAGTGCTTATATAATGTCCTCCGTTTTCACTCGAGTCTTCCTTCCAACTCCAGGCACACCAGAGTTCATGGCTCCGGAGCTCTACGATGAAGAGTACAACGAGCTCGTCGACATATATGCCTTCGGCATGTGCCTCTTGGAGATGCTCACAGGCGAGTACCCCTACAGCGAGTGCTCAAACCCTGCACAGATCTACCGGAAAGTCACGTCGGTGAGCTAGCTCCTCCCTGGCGCCCGACATCATTGCCATGTCCTCCCCCGGGCACACGTTGCAAACAGCGTTAACTCATAAGAAGGCGTGCTGCGTGATCTACTTGTCCAGGGGAAGCTGCCTGAAGCCTTCTACCGAGTGCAAGACCCGGAAGCTCGCCTGTTCATCGGGAAATGCTTGGAGCACGACGCTTCGAAGAGGCCCCCGGTGAAGGAGCTCCTTCTTGACCCTTTTCTCTCCATCGACGGTTCTGCGCCGGCGACACCAACAGCGAGGAACTGCGGAGCTAGTTGCTCGCCTACTTCGCCAGAAGCTGATGTGGTGTACCCAAAGCCGCCAGAGGCTGGTGCAGTGCTGTCGAGACAGGGCACAGACATGACGATCACCGGGAAGATGAACTCTGAAGACGACGCCATCATTCTCAAAGTGCAGATTACCGACAAGGATGGTAAAAACTTGCAACCGTGCGTGCGCCGCCTGAGTCAGAGTTTGTTTTTGTTACTGACAGGGTTTGTGATTAGCAGGGCGTGTTCAGAACATATACTTTCCATTCGATACCGTCAGCGACACTCCCATTGATGTCGCCAACGAGATGGTGAAGGAACTAGAGATCACCGACCGCGATCCAACCGAGATAGCCGTCGTAATCGCCCGGGAAGTCTCGGCTCTGGTTCCCTACTGGGGGGACAGCGCGCCAGCAGAAGAGTCACAACGCCACAGCTATGTCTACGGGGACGAGGACGAACACCACCCTTTTTATGAGCTCGCCTCCCCCACATCCACGCAGGGTTCCTTGTTTGGTTGCGTCCCCTCGGACAGCGGTGCTCACTACCACCTCGATGAAGGTACATACCTTGCAGCAGTACTTGTTTGGGCTGACTGCCTTTGCTTCCTCAAATTTCTCTTCTCCTCGTTCCAATCTGATGCGGTTATAATGTTCTGGAGAGATTAAGTTTGCCTTTTTCCTGCAGATGGTGAGAGTGGTTATGATGACGACGATAGAAGTTCGCAGTGCTCCACTTCCACCGACAACTACTCCTCCGTGAACTACAGCTCCGGCGTCGAGCTGGAGATCGAGCTGCCTCAGCAACCACACGGGAAAGACCCACAAGCATCCACTTCCAGCCACCGGGCAACGCGGTTCTGCCCCGAGGAGAACTCGAGGCTAGACCCTTCTCTGGTGGAGAAGCTCCAGAAGCAATGCAACCTTCTCTCGGAGTCCGCCTGCTGCTCGAACCGGGGACGGAGGGCGTCCGACGAGCGCCGGCTGCAAAGGAACCGGTCGCTGGTGGACATGCGCAGCCAGCTGCTGCACCGGGCCTTGGTGGAGGAGGTGAACAGGAGACTGTTCAAGACGGTCGGCTCCGTGGAGAACATTGGGTTCCAGGCGCCGGTGCCGGCGTCCAGCAGCAGGGGTTCTTGCCGCGGAAGCAGAAAGAACTTGGGACTGACGTGGGGAAGGTGACCATGAGATGAGGCTTCCACCTGGTCTTAATTTTAATTGCATTAGCGTCGAGTTCAGCAGCTGTTGTTCGGAGCCATGAACTGCCAGAACAAAGATAGGTGCGTGATCGACATGGTGTGGTGATCCAGTTGTACTCGGCGTTAGAAACTAGATTATGACAAGAACTTGTTGCGCAACCTGTATATAAATGTATACAGATCTCTTTTCCCGCCTTTTTTTTTTTTTGCTTTTTATGTCGAAGTCTGGTAGGTACCACCCCCAGGTCTGGTCTGCTAGGTTGCCCATTTTTGCAACATTGGCAAGAACATCTTGAGATGTTCGTTGGCCGTTCCTGGTGTGTTTCCTTGTCCATTTTGAACGCTGTTTCGGTCATTCGTCGCTCGCTTGTAATATGCGGACTAGTCTAATGGTTGGTGGAGAAGTTT
The DNA here is from genome assembly GCA_014218235.1 of Colocasia esculenta. Classification (NCBI taxonomy): domain Eukaryota; kingdom Viridiplantae; phylum Streptophyta; class Magnoliopsida; order Alismatales; family Araceae; genus Colocasia; species Colocasia esculenta. Next base: position 23,786,055 of record CM024757.1, on the reverse strand, counting down.
TTCCTGTGAGGGCTTCTCTTTGTTTCCTTCGACTTGGGATTGGAATAAAGGAAACTTTAGTTGAGAGTCTACTAATTCAAGTGAGTCCCACCATATTATTCTTAATTCTTTAAATTGTTTAATTTAGATGTGCGACTTTTCTAGCGATGGATTTGTTGTGACATGAGGACGAAGTAGCCAAGTGCACTGGCAAGGCAAGTAGTTCGAGCTTTGATTCAGTTGTCTACTTGCTATGACAAATGATCCAGTGATCGTTCACTACAAGAAAGTTGAGCTACATGTATGGGTTTTGTTTATGCATGGTTTAATTATACGTGCGGGAAAACAACCTACATCCGAAGCTATGAGTTATATATCACCTGTGGTTTTTATGGTAGGTATAAGACTTAACATGTTTTTTTTTTTGCGTAGGTAAATCCTTTAGCCAGCCATTCCCTATGGATCCAAACCGTAGGCATTTCCAAAGGTTTAAGCTTCTACTATAGGCATAGGTTTCTTTTTATGGTACTAAGATAGTAAGATCGGCGGAAGGGAACCACAGCCGAGGCCAATGCAGAAAGTGTGAGAGAAAGCCTCCATTCACGATGAGAACGAGCAGGCTGAGATGCGAAAGATATATACAAAATCTACCAGGAAGGACATGCTCTCGGAGGCGGGGCCGGAGGAGACGGCCACTGACTTGATTGGTTCTGACACAGGTAACTCTCCACTTTTCCAAATCTTCAGCGTAAACCTTTGGTGATGTCAGAACGGTACATGGTCGATGAACTCATCTCGATTGTGGCTCAAGGTAGTTGGCTTCAACTCTGTCCGACGTGGAACGCATGACATAGCCCGAGAATTTCGAGTATCGTGGCTCACACAACGGCTTATTACTTGACTGTTAGTTAGTGGTCGTTGCTCGTGCATCCCGTAACGGCACCCATTAAAGTCACAATCTGGTCGATGAGGTGTGACAATTACAAGATTATGGCGCGAGATCCACAGAACGATTGACGGTTCAAGGCCGTGTACCCCATTATATAAAGGGGGAGGTTCGATGCTCACATGTATGCCCAATACCTTGCCATTATGCTTGACCACCTACTTATTTGAATGTAAGAGTATCTCCCTACCGAGGCCCCTTGGTGGTATTGCAAGTTGGACAACTGCTCTCATCAGCGATGCGGAGCCACTCGGCCCACATCATTTTTTGGCACCGTATGTGGGAAGCGACTTCTTAAATTCCATGGCTCCCAAGGGCAAGTTCTTCATCAGACATCCTGCCGACGAGAACATTGGCCTGGTTGAGTCCCCTGAGGAAGTTATCAGCAGAGGGTCTGGCGCAAGCGACAAGAACTCTACGACCTCCATGTGCCTCAATTAAATTGAACAATCCTTCGAGACAATGCAGCATATGATGAACCAATTGATGGAGCAGAATCGGAGGCTTCTGGAGGCTCAGAATGTGGCTGCCTCCACCTTGGCAACAACGGCAGCGGCGGTGGCAAGCCTTCCACAGTTGCCGACCATGAAGACTAGGGGTGTTCACATTATGGTTCAACCTGAAGAATCGAACCGAACTAGCCGGGTTGAAAGATCTCGCAATTCGGTTCAGTTTTTTATTGTGAAATCGAATAAACTGAATATATATTAAATATATGTATCGACCCCGACACTCGGACCGCCGGCTCCCACCGAGAATTTGACTATCTAAGCCGCCGCCCACGGGTCCGAAGACCCTGAAGGGCTAACGGATCTGTCTATCAAGATATGTAAGAGAAGTAACAACAAACAAGTACTAAAATGTACTAACAAGTGAAAGGAAAAAGTCCACCACAAGTACACGTCTAGTACAGTCCCAAAATAGTAGAGTACGAGTGCAAAAGTAAACAGGGAATAACAAATCCCTTAGGGGCATACCCTGAGGGTGAAGTACCAACTAGAAGCGAACATTGCTCAAGGTAGACACCGTCTACTATGGCCTCGTCTCCTTAGCCCGCCGCGGAGGGTGCTGCTGTGAAGTCTCACCTGAAAAGGAGGGAATGAGCTTCACGAAGAAGCCAGTAGGGACTACCAATCTCCTACTCGTTCTAACAGTAGAATAGATATAGATGTGCATAAATTAAATAAAGTGAGTAAATTTATCCTACTAACAGAGTAAGTGCGGAAGCGTAAAATAACCATACGACCATCGGTCGAAACCAAATGTCGGGACCGGAAATCTGTGTAAACCACGACACTGGGAAGAACCCAAGGCTGTAAATATAGACAGTAAACAACTACCTGGACAGAGACACTAGCCACAAAACAACTACACTAGTCAACCGGTCAGGTGCGCCACGCGCCTTACCCTCGACTGCTAGTCCATGTCTAGCACCTCCCATCAGAGTGAGACGTGGAACTAAAGTAACCACAACTGCCGTAGTCTGGCCGGACTATGGTCTCATGCTTGGCCCCTCTAAATGGTACCGGAACCACGTAGAGTGAGGCAGTGAGAAAATGACTAGCTGATCTGCGCCAGAAGAGCACCAAACCACCTCGATGTCCCAGACTCAGCTAAGAGAGCTCTCCAAACGACTCTATGCCGTTGTCCCCACCGTTTTCCCCAAAATGCACAGCAAATGAGACCATGTAATGCACAACAAAGCTAGGCCTAAAACAGACCCAAAAGTGCAGGCCCATGGCGTAGGCCCATCAGGTGCCTCTAAGAAAAAAGAAGAAAAGGTGAAGGGCAAAGAGGGAAAGAGGTCTTTCCCATCCCCCCTTAAAAAGGCCTTGCTTGCGAAGCATGCAAGGGGAGCCCAGCAAAAAAAGGTGAGCATCAAAAAGGGGTTCTCGGTTCTGGTTCTGGGCAGAAAAGAAGAGAGCAGAAGAGATGGAAAAGAAGAGAGGGAAGGCTGGTTCACTGGGTTTTCCAAGAAGAGAAGAAGAGAAGGAATAGATAAAAAGAAGCTTGCTGGTTCTTCTCCAAGAGGAGGGGCAACAGCTACGAGGAAGGGGAGTGAGCTTTGAAGAGAGTTTTGCTTTCCTTAAAAGGTGTGCATGGGGTGAGGAAGAGAGGAGAGATCCCAAGAGGGAGCCATCGCCTCCTTCCTCTTTGTCTTTTCTTTGCATTATTTTCTTCCCTTCCCCTCTCTCTTGTCTAATCATAGCTTTTCTTTACTTTATTGTCTTCTCCCCATTCCTCCATGTGTTATGTGATGGGTATTTATTGCCCTTTTCTTTTTAAGTATATGAGATGCATGAGACAAGATGGCATGATGTCCTTCTTTATTGTAATAGGAAAAATTAATTGGGGGTCCCTGTCAGAGGGTGGTACTTTTTCCTCGTCCCTATCAGAATACTGGAAGACGTAAAGTCCTTACTTTTCGCCCGGTTAATTTCCAGTCCCTACTTTTTAGACGTCACCATTTACGACCATCGACCCACGATTTCCGTCTCGTTGGCACCCGTCTCTTTTTCCCATTTCCGTCTTACCCTTCCGTCCTTTCAAATCCCACGTCTGCCTCGACACTCACGCTTCTATCCTTTGGAAGGCTCGTGAACTCTGATCGATGGGAAGTTGCTCTTACATAGCGTGCCGAGCACAATTACAGCAACCATTGACATCACTTACACAGGTGATCCTTCGCCCGTGAACCGTTCTTCACAACTATAAAAGGAACCCAGGGCTGCATACTTATTCACAAGCTTCTCTGAGTCTTCTTCTTCCTATCTTTCTTGCTCGTCTTCTTTCTCTTTATTTGCAGATGTCTTCATCTAACCGTGCTCCCCAGAGGGATGGCAAGGCATCTGCCTCACCGGTGCCACAGGCTCCACCTTCGCCGCCACCGACCTTCAACCCCAACTACTGGGACGGTTTTTACATCGGCTGGAAGATGGCTTTAGCCAAAGCCTCCCGACTGTACGGAGACAAGGGCCTCACCAACATCTTCCCTGACATCGGACCTAGGGTAGAACGCATCTGTTCCTCCCCTCCCTCCCCTGCCCATTCCGCCTCCTCCCCTCCCTCCTCCATCGACTGGTCGGGTTACGGAGTTTAGAGAGTTATTGTAACATGGCTTGTTTATGCAATATATTTTTGTTTTATGCAGTCTTCTATGTGCTTGTATGTGCTCTCTATCATGCAAACTCAACATGTTAGCAATAAAATACTGTAACATGCTATTATGTATACTATAATCAAAATAACTAAATACTATAACAGGTTATAACGTAAACTGTAATAGTGTAGGTTAGAGTGTATTGCTCGAACCGTAAGTAGCGCTCCAACTGTAACAGTGTAAGAGTGTGGTGCTCGAACTGTAACAGTGTAGTGCTCGAACTATAACAGTGTAGTGCTCGAACCGTAACAGTGTAAGAGTGTAGTGCTGGAACTATAACAGTGTAAAGTGTAGTGCTTGAACTGTAACAATGAGTGCTCGAATTGTAACAGTGTAGTGCTCGAACTGTAACCGTGTAAGAGTGTAGTGCTCAAACTGTAACAGTGTAGTGCATGAACTGTAATAGATTATTACATATACTATAACAGAAAATGTTAGTAGACAGTGCTCGAACTGTAACAAATGTAAGCCTTGTATGTAACACTTGACACTTACGTATTGTGGAATAGCAGGATGATCTTCTGTTGTAACATATATAGAAGATTTGAATTCATTTAAGATTGTGGGGTGGGTTGCTATAAGTTCTTCGGTTGTGACCTATTTGTTTGCACCTTGAACAAATATACGCATGATCTACTTCTCCTCTCGAATGTATTCTCCTCTTTCTTGGTCTTCCTGGCAACCTTTTTGTTGTTGGTGGCTTGATGAGAACATCTGATGGTTGAGGCGGATCCGGCATGTCAAATGTTGGGATAGGTTGAATGTTTCTTTCGTATGCAGCCCTGTACACTTCTGTGCTGTAAAATGCTGAAACATATTGAGAAATGGCCTCCTTGTTATTGCCAATTGCTGCGCATGCATGCTTGCAAGGAATCTTGACAAGTTGCCAGTGTCCACAGGAGCATGTTTATAGATGGAGGTCTACGGCGTACGTCTTCATACTTTCAATAACCTCAAATTTGATTTCGTTTGAATGACGGATTGCTAAGCTTCTCCTTTCTTGAAGGTTTTTTTTTTGATGATTTTTTGTACTTTAAGACAATATGGTGTATCGCACAAGGCTGCATCAATTTTCCTCTTTGCAGCCATTTCCATCATTTGAACTCTAATTTTGTCAACCATATGTAGTATTGGTAGACTTCGCGCATCATGTATCTAATTGTTGAATGACTCTGCCAAATTGGAGTATAACTCGCCAAACCTGTTAGACAATATAAAGAAAATTAGGTTAACATCATATATCTGTAACACGTGTCCACTACATACTGTAACCATATTTAACACATTATGTAATAGCTTATATCTGTAACTGTAAGATAATGCTTATTGTAATAGCTTATATCTGCTACTGTAAGACATGCAACGCCCAACTGTAATAACATAAATACCAGAATGTAATAGAACACATCGCTTGTGTATTTGAAGAGGCGAACCTTTGTCCCGGGAAACGAGCATGGGACCAGTGGTCGACATCATTTTGAAGCACCCATTCTTTGGCATCAGCAGAATTAAGCTCCATTGCCATCATTGCATCTTGGTACTCTTGTTCAGTAACAGCATAGGCAATGCGCTGTAGGATTTTTCTAAGTAATTTCTTGAAAGGGGCGGCATATTTCCCTACACATTGGTCGTTGAAGTTCTGCATGATGTGCTGGAAACAGTAGCCGTGATGATCATTTGGAAATATGTCAGGAATCGCTTCCTTCAGACCTTTCCCCCTGTCTGATAGGAAGGCGATTCTTCTATCTGAGAGTAATGCCTTTTTCAAATTTTGTAGAAACCATACCCAGTTGTTATATATTTCTGAATCTGCGATGGAGTACGCTACAGTGAATAGCTCATTGTTACCGTTTAAGGCACTTGCTGCAAGAATAACCCCTTGTACTCTATGCTGTTTGATATGAGTTCCGCCTAAAAAGAGCATAGGTTGGCAACCAACTTCGAACCCATATGCAGATGCCTGGAAGCATATGAAAAGGCATTTGAAACGTTGTGTCTCCGGGTCCACTTTTAGAGACAAAATCGATCCCGGGTTTGACTGTAATGCATGTTCGCTGTACCAGTTCAACATATGATAGCTTGTTCTGAAATCTCCATATAGAGAACTGACAACAACTTCATTGCCCCACCATGCCTATTGATATGATGATACATGGTATGTTAGATTGTTACAGTACTTGTCCTTATACCTTACAGTGGCCTGCATATATTGTTACAGTATACTTAGAAATGATTACAGTTGTTAAAATACAGACCCTTATAGTATATGATTATAGTTGTTACAATACAAGGGTCAGAGACTTACAGTTATCGTTGTATACATTACAGTAGAGGTCGTGATGTGTTACAATTAAAATCATGGCATACCTGATGATAAGGGATGGAGATACCGTAATCTCGACGTATGTCTCTCATCATTTCACTTGCTCTATAAGTGGGTTTATCAACTAGTGTCCCCTTCACAACATTTGCAACCCACTTCTTAGATTTCCTAGGATGTCCGTCGCTCATAATGTCACACCCACAGCTGTGTATGTTGTTGAGACTCTTGATTGCAAATTTTGGATCTTCACGAACGACGAACGTATGAAGGCGCCATGGGCAAACATCTACATAGCACCGTATAGTTAATCGTACAGAGTCGTTCTTTAAATAATTCCAATTAAATCCTCGTGCGATCGCGTAATTTGTTAGTTCCATCTGCAATTGCTCTTTGCTTATGAAGACTTGTCCTACTGAATGTATTCTACCTACACAATATTGCGTTAAGACTGGTACTTCACCTTCCGCTCCTTTTCCTCGGTCAAACAATTCCAGACTGCTTCCTGGTAAGTGGGACGGTTCTGTGGTTTCCAAAGAAGCTCCATGCGTGTTTGAAGTACTTCTGTAAAGAATGTACATATATACATACATGATGCATGTGATAAGATTAAGGCTTTTGAAGAATGCATGGGATAACATGAAGGCTAGTGAAGAATGCATGGAGTACGTACTTGTCAAGTGGTGTCGAATCACCTGACTGATGACTAGCATGCGTACTGAGGCAACGAGTGTCCACTGCATGAATTTCTAGATTTATGAATGATGTTCCTTGACACTTGTGAAGATCATACATAGCTTGGACATCCCCATCGTCAAGCAGCACCTGTTCAATGTGGCCATAAATGGGAAGAAGATACTTCAACATATTCTCCTGCATGTTTATGCCCAACCTTTTGGAAACCCTGGTATGTATGGATGCCAATTCCATGTCCCTCCCTATGAAAAGAACGAAACTTTGATCTCCAAATGCACATCTTGCAGGGAGCTGTTCCATTGCGTCGCAGAGGAAGGCGATGGAAATGTAGCGCGCAATGTCTGTAAATAGCATGTATGAGAATGTATGAGTTGCTGGTCAATTTGGTGGGAGTGCGTATCATGCAAGCATAAATGGCGGGAAAGTGCTAGACAAACGGACATGATAGCTTTCACGTCCCATCGTCGGGAATACCGATTATTTTTAGCCGCCCGATGTTCATCATTGCAGTGCACTGCCTTTCCGTCGGGTCCACCGAGCCCATCCCTACATATATAGCGCCTTTTCAGAACCCCATACACCTACACCGCCATTCCTGCACCAGCCCTCTTCTCTGTTACAGTTTCCATTCTTTGAGTTACATCTGCAGCCGAAGCGCAATCTCTCTGTCCCCTCTAACGATGGCAAGCAGTCGATCTCCTACGAGCGCTGAGATAGGCCGCATTGTGGCGGATGCCGAGCAACAAGCGTTGATGGCGATGGGAGTCGATGAAACCAGCCTCCAAGTTGTCCGAAGTAGAAATCTTTCTTCTTACCCTGTCTGATCTCTTTCTCGACTGAATGTTTTTTTTTTAAAGTTTCGATCTTCTTTTTGCAGACAAGAATCAATTTAATACGCGATGTTTGCTTTTATGGTACTGTACCGTTATGCAAGATTTGTAATTTAGGAGCGCGCATATCAAGTTAATGAGAAATTCACCATTTCACGCGTATGTCAAATGCGAAGTGGTGACCTACCCTATTTCCCTGAAAGTCAATCTTATAACACGTTTCGAAGGAGAAGATCATTTTAAGATTGGCCCCTGCACCTTGCCTTTTCGCCCTTCAGACCTGTTAATGGTTATGGGTATACCCAATAATGGTTCACCTATCAATCTAAAAGCGGATGGGACAAAAGCTAGTTTGTGCCGCATCCTTGGATGCAAAAAAACGATGGATAGGCACAATGTCTTGTGAAAGCTTACAGAGTACGTTCCACAAGAGGGTGAGCTAGCTGTTGAAATTTCCATGAAGCTTTGGTTTGCGCTTCTATGTTCCTATTTCTTCTTCCCCACAAGTGGGAGGTCAGGGTTGCTGTCCATTCTGCCATATCTGGATGACCTCCATGAGATGAAGAGCACCAATTGGGCTGCTGCCATCCACGAGTACCTGATATCGGCAGTGCAGCAGTGCCAGGAGAATGTGAAGGCAGACGTAATAGGAGCTGCGTCTGGCAAAACTATCTTCCTAACCGGTTGTGTTCCCGCTCTCGGTGTAAGTAGGCTTTTACATACCACATATGTATCTGTTACAGTACCCGAAGTTGTCTTTTACATACGGCATATGTATCTGTTACAATACCCGAAGTACTCTTTTACATATGACATATGTATTTGTTACAGTACCCAAAGTAGTATTTTACATACCATACACCGCTCTGTTACAGTACCCGAAGTTGTCTTTTACATACCATACACTGCTCTGTTACAGTACGCGAAGTACTTTTTTACATACGACATATGTATCTGTTACAGTATCTAAAGTAATTTGTAAAAATGACATATGTATCTATCTGATACGCATTTGTTGGCATTCTTCAGGAGCTTTTAAGAGTGTTGCAGAGCGACCTCTTACAGTGGCAGATAAGCATGTTGTTGGCATTCTTCAGGAGCTTTTAAGAGTGTCCAAACAATAGAGGGAGGTCATCGAGCTGCAGAGCGGCCTCTTATAGCGGCATAACAACATCCTCTAATCAATGGATCAACGGCTACATAGACTGGAGGAACAATTTGAGCGTCAACCTCAGTGGCAACATCCACCTGTAGAGCCACAATCAGCAGTCTTAGTCCTACCGCCACCGGAGCTTTCTACAACTTCAATACCATCACACGGCGTAGCAAAGACAAGTACCCGACGCCGAGGTAATGTTTTGCAGTATATGTTTTCTACATTTACAGCATGCTTCATAGACAGTTACAGTATTTCATATACTCCCTTACAGTATATGTTTTCTACATTTACAACATGCTTTATAGACAGTTATAGTATTTCATATACTCCGTTACAGTATATGTTTTCTACATTTATAGCATGCTTCATAGACATTTACAGTATTTCATATACTCAGTTACAGTAAGGAGAACCCTCTTGACAAGGTCGCGACGATCAATGTCAGAGTGGTAGACATCGGAGCCGAAGAGGAAAAGGAAGGACGAGGAGGAGGAGGAGGCGGAGAGGAAGAGGAAGGAGGAGGAGGAGGAGGAGCAGAAGAGAAAGGAGGAAGAGGAGGCAGAGAGGAAGAGGAAGGAGGAGGAGGAGGTGGAGATGAAGAGGAAGGAGGAGGAGAGGAGAGGAGAAGGAGAGGAGGAGGGGGAGGAAAGAAGAGAAGAGGAGGAAGGAGGAGAAGGAAGAGAAGAAGGAGGAAGGAGGAGGAGGAAGAGAAGAAGAGGAAGGAAGCGGAGGAGGTGGAGAAGAGGAGGAAGAGAAGAAGAGGAAGGAGGAGAAGAGAAGAAGAGGAAGGAGCGGAGGAGGTGGAGAAGAGGAGGAAGAGGAGAAGAGGAAGGACAAGGAAGAGGAGAAGAGGAAGGAAGCGGAGGAGGCAGAGAAGAGGAAGAAGGAGGAGGAGGAAGAGAAGAAGAGGAAGGAGGCGGAGGCAGAGAAGAAGAGGAAGGATGAGGAAGAGGAGAAGAGGAAGAGGCGTCATATTTCCCCATCCTCATTGTCCCGATGAGTTACAGCTAGGACGAGAAAAAGACGACAACCGGAGATATATACGGTATGGTTTCCCCTTAACAGTACAAGATACATAAGTTTAACTTTCTATTACAGTAACCTTGATGATGCATAACAATAACATTAAGAGTCCGTTACACTAATATTACAGTCCTCTTACAGAACATTCTTTTATTACTTACTCTATCGCAGCCAGAGGATTATCAGTACCACAAAGCTACGAAAGTCAATGTGTCCACTTCCGAACCGATCTTTGTTGACTCTCAAGAGAGTATAGACACACTTCCAACGGGCAAGAAAGAGGGGAGACGAGATTACGTTGCCCGGGAAGTATTAGCAGTGGACGAAAAGTCTTTGATTGAACGATTTCTGAATGAGTGCATCATTAATGAGTACGTGTTATAGTACATGTGTTTCCTGTTTACAGTTTTGAGCTTTTCTGTTACATTATATTCGTTCATCTATTACTGTATGACATCTTCATTCTTAACAAAGATGTACACTTTTCTTACATGCAGTGATTTGATGTTCGGTGGCACTCTGGAAGGATACGATAATTTCCTCTCATTTAAGGACATCCGGGATCTATTGTTCGCGAGGGAGGGCGAATCGGTCATAATTGACTGCTACGTCAACACTTACTTGTTTCTCTCCCGTCAAGAGAACCCGGACATTTTTAAGACATTTGGATATCTGGGAGCCACTTTAAAGGGTTATGTCCAATTGAGCAAAGACGATAATAGCAAGTTCCAAAATTTCGATTACTCTTTCAGAAGATTGGACCACGCCCCAACTGAATTTGACCTCCTCTTCTCCCCCATGCACGTTGGAACGAACCATTGGGCTCTTTTGGTCATCAACATTAAATAAAAAGAGTTCCATGTGTACGATTCATTAAGAAACAAAGATCATCGTGACATTCCACAATACGTAAGTGCCAAGTGTTACATACAAGGCTTACATTTGTTACAGAGCATGCACAGTTATGTTACATATGTTACAGTAAATGCGCATTAACTAATTGGAACTCTTTTGTTAATTCTTTCATGTAGGTGGAGGAACTGAGAAGATACATGAGGGGCAAGCACATAGATTCAGAAAATTGGTCGCTACGCTACCCCGACCCATGCCCACAATAAGGATCGGGAGACGATTGCGCCATTTTCACTTGCAAATATATGGAGTGTATGGCACGTAGGGACACTCAAGGTTTCCCCTTCAGTCAGGATGACATGCCAACCGTGCGAGCAAAGTTCGCCCTCCACTTCATCGAAGCGTACTTCAATGCACAAGAACGTTCAGAGTGTATATAACTGAAGGAGACGAACCATACTTGCCACACGTACAATTTCCTAGCCAGTGTAATGATATTGTACAGTTACTTGAGGAAACACTTGTTTATTTATTACAGTGAGGACACTGTCTACTGTTCCAGTATTTAGTTACTGTCATTATAGTATAGATAATAGCATGTTACAGTTCGAGCACTACACTCTTACAGTTGGAGCACTACACCCTACACTATTACAGTATACATAGTAACCTATTACAGTATTTAGTTATTTTGATTATAGTATATATATATTAGCATGTTACAGTTGGAGAACTACACTCTTACAATTGGAGCACCACACTCTAACCTACACTATTACAGTATACGTAGTAACCTGTTACAGTATTTAGTTATTTTGATTATAGTAGATATAATATCATGTTACAGTTAGAGCACTACACTCTAACCTACACTATTACAGTATACATAGTAACCTATTACAGTATTTAGTTATTTTGATTATAGTAGATATAATAGCATGTTACAGTTGGAGCACTACACTCTTACAGTTGGAGCACCACACTCTAACCTACACTATTACAGTATACGTAGTAACCTGTTACAGTATTTAGTTATTTTCATTATAGTATACATGATAGCAGGTTACAGTTCGAGAACTACACTCTTACAGTTCGAGAACTACACTCTTACAGTTTGAGCACTACAACTTCACCTACACTATTACAGTATACATAGAAACCTGTTACAATATTTACTTATTTTCATTATAGTATACAAGCCCACAGAAGACTGCACAAAAGGAAAATAGGTATATTGCATAAACAACCCCGTTACAATCTAAACTCCGTAACCCGAGCACTCGGTGGAGGAGGGAGGGGAGGAGGAAGAACGGGCAAGGGAGGGAGGGGAGGAGGCAGAATGGGCAGGGGAGGGAGGGGAGGAGGAACAGATGTGTTCTGCCCTAGGGCTGATGTCAGGGAGGATGTTGGTGAGGCCCTTGTGGTCGTACATCCGAGAGGCTTTGCGTAAAGCCATCTTCCAGCCAATGTAAAAACCGTTCTAGTAGTCGGGGCTAAAGGTTGGTGGCAAAGGTGGAGCCTGTGGCGCCGGGGGAGCCAGGGGCGACAGTGGCACCGGTGAGGCAGGTACCTTGCCATCCCTCTGGGGAGCACAGTTAGATGAAGACATCTGCAAATAAAGAGGAAGAAGACGAGCAAGATAGATAGGAAGAAGAAGACTCAGTGAAGCTTGTGAAGGATAAGTATGCGGCCCTGGGTTCCTTTTATAGTTGTGAAGAACGGTTCACGGGCGAAGGACCTGTGTAAGTGATGTCAATGGTTGCTGTAATTGTGCTCGGCACGCTATGTAAGAGAAACTTCCCATTGATCAGAGTTCACGGGCCTTCCAAAGGATAGAAGTGTGAGTGTCGAGGCGGACGTAGGATTCGAAAGGACGGAAGGGTAAGACGGGAATAGGAAAAAGAGACGGATGCCAACGAGACGGAAATCGTGGGTCGAGGGTCGTAAATGGTGACGTCTGAAAAGTAGGGACTGGAAATTAAATCTGGCGAAAAGTAAGGACTTTACGTCTTCCAGTATTCTGAGAGAGACGAGGAAAAAAGGACCACCCTCTGACAGGGACCCCCAATTAATTTTCCCATTGTAATATGATGTGAATGCTCTTCTTTTGCTTACTTAATTTGCATGAGCACATGTCCCCTCCCCCATGCGTTTCTTTCTTTTATTATTCAAAGCCTTGGGTCTTCTTCCCAGCAAGAAGCCCTTTGCTGATGCGCTGGTTGCTGCTTCCCCTTTGAAGGTGGGCCGCCGACTCACCTCAATGGGAGCTTGAGGGCGCCCAAGGGTGGATAACTTGATATCCATTCCTTGTTGGAGCCCCAAAATGGAACTGACAGGCCTCATATCCCCCTTGGGGGTTCTGTCTTCCCTTTTGGTAGTGGGCTTCCCCCTCATTTCTGAGTTTTTGAGCTTGAATGTTTCTTGCCGACTCACCCTGATTTCAAGTCCAAGCAGTAAGGGTTGGATAATATGATATCCATGCTCTGTCTAGAACTTGAATGGGATCTAATCAGTCCTAAAATCACGAGTATGACGTGCTTGTCCCATTTTCCAGGGTAGAAACCATGTAAGTTACCGGATCTTTGTTGAAGGCTTGCTACCGACTCACCTGGGCAGTGAGCTTTGGACGTTTTAAGACCGGTTGGCATGGTGCTCCGACCCGCCTAAGAGTCTAAAATCGACCGGGTTATACCTCAGTCTGTAACGTAGCGCATTTTTCGGATCTTTGTGGATCCTCGCTTAGTGGTTGTTTGGATCCATGTTTCCTGGCTCTGGTGTGGTGCTCATGACCAATGTGGGGTCATTAAGCCTTGATCGTGGTTTCCGTGCATTGTGTGGGGCTTAGTTGGCCGGCAGTTTGGGCCCATAGCACCGGTTGGTTCACTGGTTGTGAACGCGACAGGGGTGTGCGTCGCATTCTTAACGTGACAGCCCTGGTGGTCATGTTTTGCTTGCCGACCGAGAGGCGGTCTTCGTCTGCATGGGAGTCATGTGTCGCTTGTTGGGCGGCATGCTGACGTCGGCCTTGCAAAGGCGACGCCCTACACCATCGCGTTCAGGTTGCGACGGAGGGGTATGTCGCATTCTTAACCGCAAAAAGTTCTTAACCATGGTCGGCCAGACAGAGCTGGGCAAGCTCTGTTTGGCCAGGGGGAGGAGCTGCTGCGGGGAATCTCAGGCGATTTGGCGTATTGGGGTCATTTTTGGCGTGGTCTTTCCGCGAGGACGTCGCACGGAGCGGGGGAGACACCGGGGTGTGATCGGCCTTCGTGTTCTTCGCGAAGGTAGGGAGATTCTGCCTGTTTTCATGTTGTGAATTGCATGGATGCATGTATGGCTTGTTAATTGCTTAAAGAACATTAGATATCATGCTAGGGCATTGAGTAAAGCATGAAAAATGGAAATTAAACGTGGTTTGCATGGTTTGTGGGGAAGATCCGGAGATGGGAACCCGGATTAGGGTTCCGGCCTGTGAAGGCGACGGAGCCCTCTGTCGTGTTCTGAACGCGAAAAGCTGACTCGTCGTGTTATGCTTTTGGATCATGACATGTCGGGGTGTCGCGATCAGAAGGCGACAGTTGCCTATGTCGCGACCATAGCCGAGAGAATTGGTTGTGTCTGTTTTACTTGTACGATTATCTGATTATCGTTAAAGTGTTGTGCATGGCATGGATAAGTGGTGCCAATGCACTTGTAGCGCTCGTGGAGCGTGTCATTCACATGTTCTTTATGTGGCAAGCGTGTTGCTCACAAGGTGAGCATGCTTTTACGTGGTTAGCATGCGGATCACATGTTGTTCATGTGATGTTACATAGTTTAAGTGCCGTGCATGTGATTTGTGTGTGCATGGCAAGTGTTTCGACGTTGTGTTTATCGTAATATAACTTCTGTGGTTAGTTTGTGGTGGCTGGACAGTGAGGTTCTAGTGTGAACCTAGCCTCGGCTCTTTAATGTCTTTTGTATGGTTATTAAGTGGTTATTATATTATATTAATATGGCCATGGAGGTCACGGGGTGACCAATGATAGGCAAGATTATTATATGTTATTGTGATTTAAGTATGTGTTGGTGTCGGTTAGCTCAGAGGTCACATGGTGACCGGTGACGAGCCAATTATGTTTAACATATCGTGATATAAGTTTCACCGAGGTGTTAAGTGACTGACGTGGTTTGTGTGCTACCGAGTGTGGTGGTCCGACGCCTATTTCGGAATGCCTCTCTAGTTGGGTACCCTCGGTTTTGTGTGAGCCAGGCACATTAGTGCTGGGGGTTTGTCCCGGTACTGTGTGTACTTTCGAGGTCTGTGTCATCTATCCTGGACACCCTCACTCCTGTGTTTGAGTTGTACGTTCGGCTGAGGGAAAGACGACAGAGGACAACGACTTGTGAGAGTTTGTGTTTGGTCGCTTGTAGCGCGCTCGTGGTTGGGGGTTACGGACACCAGTAGACATACTGGCCCCAACTAGTCCTGTGTTTTTAGTGCCTCACTTTAGGGAGCTCGGGCTAGAGTCCCTAAGGGTGCCATGCATGGGCGTGCAGCTGTGTGGTCTGCAGGTGTGGTGTTGGTTGGTCTCCATTGTTCTTTGGCTTGTGGTTGTGGAGCGGCAGTTGGACCTTTCGTCCGTGACTGCAAGACTGAGAGGTGGTTCTTGTGTTGTGTTGTCCAGGTTGGATACTGGCATCATGAACCAGTAGTCAGTTCCTGTGTGGTGGCGTCGTTCTTTTCGACTCGTGCTTTGCCACTGGTGGTGGCTTGTGTGTGTGACAGGTTGGTTGAGGTTTTACCCGTTGTGGTGTGCCCTGGTGGTGGCACGATTTTGGTTGTGGTTCCATTGTGGTACTTCGTGTACCAGTCCCTTCAGGTGTTGAGGTGGACTTGTGTTCTGTGGGGGTTTGTGGAATGACCTTCTACGTGTTGTGTTTCTACTCGTCTTCGAGTAAGCTTCCGATTATGTTTTGATGTGAGGTGTTGGCGTGAGGTGGATTGGCTAGCTGAAGCCAGTCCTGTTACCCTTCGTAGGTAGGTTTCTTGTGAAGCTTGTAGCTTCGGCGACCAGTTGTTGTAATGATTTCCTGTGAGGCTTGTGGCTTAGGCATTGCAGTTGTTAAGCAGACTAGTGGTGCTGTGCTAGTCCTGTTGTCCCTCTTCCTTTCCGGAATTTCTATTAGCTGATGTAATTATGTTTAGTTGTTGTTAATTATGCTTTGTTGTGAGCATGATATGGTTTGGCTATTAGTGTTGCCAGTGAGACCTTTGGGGTTGAGGTCTCTTCAGTGTTGTGTGTTGTTTTGGGTGGTCCCTACTGAGCTTGTGACTTGTTAAGGCTCACTCCTCTATAGTTCTTTTCAGGGCTTGCCGTTTGTGTGGCTTGTGGAGGTGTTGTGACAGACTTGTACCACCAGTAGTACAGTTAGTCGTGTTGTGTGAGCTTGTGCTCCCTCAGGGTATGTCCTAGGTAGTTGTACTCTTTTTAATTGGACATTTAATAATATATTGGGACAATTATAAATTGTTATATACAGGTATGAGCACATGTACTTTCTCGTGTCTTATACTGTTGTGGTTGTCTTTTGTATTCTTACTGGACATGTGTGTGAGCTATCCCTTGCGAGACTTCGGTCCGTTCACGGGAGGCGGATCTGGATATGGTGCCTTATTGCGCATAAATATCCAGGGATGCTACACAGTCCCTCATGGGAATTTATCCCACCTTTTCGCCATGAGTTGAGTGCCACCCCTTTACAAATGGGTGTTGCCAACTCGTGCAGGCAGAGCTGTCTGCTGCCAACTCATGCATGCAGAACTGTCTGCCACCGACTCGCTTGGAAATGAGACGTCTATGAGACCCTGAGTTAGATAACATGATATCTATGTCCGAGTTCCTAGATTCAAACATTGTTGGATCGCCAACCGGGTTATTTTTGGTCTCGGTACTCTTCAGTTCCCTCGTAGGCACGCCTCGGGAATCGGTACCGTGTGCCATTTGGGTGACACCATGTGTGGCAAACACCTCATTTCAGTGCCGTCTCCATCATGGTGGACGAGTACCATGACCTCCCCCTTTTTGCTATGGGTAAGGGGAGGTGCCGCCGAATTTTTCGCGTGCATTCTTATGAGATTAAAAGACTTTATAACCACACTGGTTGGGTGATACGGCAGTATTACAACAGTCTACCGACTCACTGATTCAACAGGATCCTACCGCCCAACTCAGTAGTCTTGTTGACTAAGGTTTGCCGAATCGGGGCGAATCGGCCCGATTCCCCCGAATCGGTGCGAATTAGGGGAAATCTGATCCCTGATTCACCCTAATTCCCTTTATGTATATATATATATATTATATATAATATTATATCATATTTGTAATATATGTTATACATTATAAATATGATATATATTACATATATGTATTTAATCAATAAATGTGTCTGGAATATGATATATGTAATATATAATATATATGCAATATATATATCATATGATATATTATTATATAATATACCCATGCGAATCGGTCCGATTCGGACCGATTCTGGGGGAATCAGGGCGAATCAGGAGCAACCCGATTCGCCTTCCGATTCCGATTCGGCAAACCATGTTGCCGATTCACTGACCCAACAGGGTTCTGCCGACTTAGTCATGCCCTGAGTTAGCAGTCCGCCGACTCATTGTTGCAGCAAGGTTCTGCCAAATCCTCTGACTCAGCAGTCTGCCGACTCAGTTGAGCTTCGTCGACCCAACAGTTTGCCAGCTCACCAACATCAATACAACTATCATGTTTCAAATGGATCAAAGAGAATGCATCAGGATTAATTTATAAGTATCACATGAATAAATGAATAAAAGATCCAACAATTGTACATAAAGATGATAATGATCACAATGAGTCAAATGCCATTAAATAGACATCTTTCTTATTTTCGTTTTGGATTCACTCCAGTACGCACTTCACACCTTTATTGGATGTTTCCGTTTTAGGTCATGAGACTTCTAATCTAGCGATTAATCAAGGGTTTTCTCTCTCGGAGAGACGTAATTAATGTCGTTGCGCTTAGGCAACGATGTGATCTTGGTCTCGACCTGATCTTCACTTTTGTTTGACAAAGTCAAACGGTGCACAAATAGACCTGAAGTCCTTCGACTCTCAGAGGCAGAACATGCTATCACTTCGGTGACTAGCACGCCTGTGCTATGCAATTGCCGATTCATCTCTTGTCCACATCGCTCGAGTAGCATTCGATGGGACTTGAATTTGCAATATGCATCCATACACATGAGAACATGATAAAAGAACGAAATTTTAAATAAATCTGTGATGGAATATTTTTCATTTCCACAGCGTGGAACGCCTGGTGGGACCAAACTTCCCTTCATATTTTCGCCAGAATAGGAAGCCTTGTGACCTTTATACTCGATACTGATTGTCTGTTTGAATCAACTGATAGGTAGTAACAGACCGATGGCTGAGGTGCGCTTTGGACCCATGGTCGTCCAAGACCATGCACAGTACATCTATCTCACAGTGCCAACTCGCTTCGGAAGCTTTCCTCCAGTGGTCGAGTTCCCCAACTTCTTGGGGGTTGCTTTCGTGGACGTACTGCATCCGAAGGCCGAAGCTGAGACTGAAGAGACAACAAAGGAGTTGAGTTGCCAGGTTCACCATGTGGACCACGGTAAAGAGAATAGAGGCAAAAGAACCAAGGGAAGCCGTCAGCGAGAAATGGCGGATAAAAGAATCATTTCCCGTAACTCTCATCTTTCCAACTCTAGAAAGAGCGTCCTGGTTGGGAAGGTGAGAATCAACCTACACAACAGACGCAGCAAAGTTGAGCCGGAAAAAGTTATACCAGCAGTGGCTGTAAAGAACTCTTTTCAGGCCTTGACTGGAAAGAAAGTGATGTACAACACCTTTAGGGGCAAGCTACCCCCAAAACCAACGAAATTTAAGCAGGTCTAGAGGCCCAAGAAAGTACAGAAGCCCAGGCTAGAAGAACCTGCACTAGAAGAGGAAGCACCAAAAGAGGCAATGAACGTCAAGGGCCCCAGCTATCAAGGGCCACCCAGAGGCTTCAAGGCCAGGGTTCGACAGGGAGGGGCATGTGCTTATGCCCACTTCCACAACAAGAAGGCAGAGCTTCAGAGGTTTGCTTATATCACACCTGTCCGAGAAAATTCTCCCACGCCTATGCTCTTAGCCATCTATGACCGACAGGGGGCAGCATGGGTCGTGTACGATCGCATTCCCCATCTTGCAAATGCCCCATCACGGCGAGCGAGAATGAGGAGAGCAATGGAGACATCTCAGAATGAAGCTGAGAGCAGTTCCGATGAAAATGATGTTCCGTGCGAACATGTCCATGAGCAGCATGGGATAGTCAAACCCCAGGTATCAGTTTTCGAGAGGTTGTCCTTTCCCTCTCAAGCATCCCGACGGGTCGAGAGAGACCGAAACAGGAGTATCAAAATCTTTTCATGTCACATGGCCGTTGTATGGAGCCGATATGGGGCTCTACCCACTGAGAATGAGGAAATCATTGAACTAGCAGAAAGACCTGGTGTGTACAGGAGAGAAGAGTGGCAGCGGCAGCCTTAGCAGCCGCGTATGAGAATGCAGATGCACCTACAACACATATGATGGTGGTCACCGCCAACGTGATCACCACCAAGGTAGTGGGGGCAATAATGAGATCCCCCTGCCACCACTAGAAGTGACATCAGGGGGCACAATACAAGAGACCCCTGCTATCACACACTTGTACCCGGCTGTCTTGGAGCTACTACAGCGGTATCAGGCTGAAATCGAAGCACTCAAGCGGCAAATTAGAGGCAAAGAAACTGAAGGGCACATAGCCGGGAAAGTTGAGGGCCCGAGAAACTCCTCAAGGGACCTCAGGGTCAGTGGGAATTTCAGCCCAGTGCACCATTGCACAGCCAGTAAATAAATAGCCCCAACAGTCGCCTGTGGCTACAGTTCAGCAGCAGCGTCCACAGACCCAATATCAACTGCTGCAGCCACAGTTCTTTCAACAACAATAGCAGCAATGTCAGCCACAACAAGACCACCTCCTGCCGCCATAGCAGTCGCTATCGGCTCAAGCTTCTGAGCATCAGGTGAAGAATCATATGCCACCACCGCTGCCACCGGTGGCCATCATAAACACCCTAAGTAATCAGCCGGCCCACTTCTACCCTCAGCAAGTGGACCCTGCCACCATTAGCAAGCTAATGGTGGAACAAATGATTGAAATGAAGCTAGCAGAGCGGGGCGATGGAGAGCACATTGCTTTTGATGTGTATAGGGTGCCCTACCCTGCACACCACGCCGTGAAGAGATTGCCTCCAGGCATCACTAAGCCCCCGAAATTCAACAAGTTCAATGGGCGGGGGTCCCCAAAAGAGCACATTCCATACTACATCAATGTAATGGGGGACTTGGCAGCAGATGAGTCCTATCTGCTAAACTTCTTTGGCTCTTCTCTGATTGGACTAGCCTTTGAATGGTATTCCAGTCTGTCCGCAGGATCCATATCCGACTGGGCAGACATGCAGAAAAAGTTTAGAGAAGGGTTTTACATAGCAGAGAGGGAGGTCACAGTAGCCGAACTCTATGCAACCAGGTAGAGGAACGATGAATCTGCACTGGACTACATCCAACGATGGAGGAACCTTAGCTTGAGGTGCAAAAGCCCTCCCCACCAAGAAGATGTAGTACAAATCTGCAAATAGAATCTGAAAAGAGAATTGCAGGAGAAGATGATCGGGATGGAGATCCGATCGTTCGACAGGCTGAACAACATCGTAGCAGAGATTGAGGCCTTCCTGACCAAATACTCCACCAACTCGTCCACTGCACCGAAGAGCAAGCCAGCAGAAAATAAGCCAGCAGGGAAAGAGGTACATGTCGTTGATCTCAAAACCTTTGAGTAGCAAAAAGGCAAAGGCGGAGCAGCGGCCGGATCTTCCGACAGCAAGCCCGGGCCTCAAAGGAAGGTCATCCCTTTCCAGGACAAGGTGAGGAAGCCATAGTCCTTCCCTAAAGAGAAGACCAAGACTCTACTTGAATGGGCTCTCAGGTACAACAAAATTGTACTCCCAACATCTAAAAGACCGAACAAAGCCTTGAAGAAGGATGATCCTCGATACTGCCTGTACCACCAGGTCCTTGGACATGCTCTATAAGATTGCTACATGTTCAAAGACATTATGGAAGGCTTAGTCAAAAAAGGGAGAGCTTCAAATGGGGGACTACAGGGTAGATCCTTCGCAGCCACATGAACCCCCTGCTCGGCAAGTAGCAGCCAACATGATTTGTTTATATCAATGGCTGCTGGAGGAGATCTCTGAGGCCAGCACTAAAAAAACCTATGAGAACTATGTCCTTACTCCTATCAAAGAAAAGGAGGGTTGGCATGAGGTGCCCAAAAGGACAAAGAGGAAGCTAGAAGTGAAGCCAGTGCCACAGGCGTAAATCTGAGAAGTAAAGCCAGCACCACAGGTGCAAATCTGAGGAGTGACACCTCAACCACCTGCACCGGTGGTCACTCCTGTGTGGTATGAGACACCTCTCGGGGTCATCATCCGGGGGAGTAGCAATAGAAGGAGGCGGACACCCCTACCATTATACAGAGGAGGCAACCCATCACTGGAATGATTGCAAGCTCTAATTGACGAGCTAAATGAATATGAACAACCAGACAGGCATCCCGTCCAATTGCAAGAGTACATGCCGTGGGACGAGCTCAAAAAGCTGACCCTAGAAGCACCCGTTGCACTAGAGACACCTCAGCCGCAAGAAGATTTGTTCTAGGGGCAAGAGGCGACCAAACCTAAAAAGAAGAAGAAGAGAAGATCTAAGAAGAAGAAGGCAGTTGCAGCTCTCTCATGCAACACCATCTCTTCCCTACTGGGCTTGGTCGAACACCACAATGAGGAAGTAATCTATTTCCCATCCAATGACGTCAACCAAGTCGGAGCTCTAGGGGCCGAGTTCATAACAAGATCTGGAAGGAAATGGGGGCACTGTCCTCCGACCAATCAAAATATCATCTTCAGAAGGGAGCCTTCCTATCAAATCTCAGAACCCGAAGTTCGACCGGTGCAAGTTCCACCTCCTCTGGGGCTCTATACTAATAAAGAGGCTGGGGGCATGATCCCATATTTTGCTGAGTTTCTGGCAGTAGAGGAGCAAACCAAAGCACTGCCTGAATCCCCAATAGCATAAGAGAAAGCCAGCATGGGCAGAACAGTTTGGTCATGGGACTCCAAGTTAGGAGTAGCACAAATGACAAAGAAGAATAGAAGCTGGATGATGTCAGAGCAGAAAATAGGATCATCAAGTTACTGAAGAAGATCCCTACACGGTTCAATGTTTGGGAAATTCTATCACTAAGTGAAGATACCAGAAAAGCGCTGATCACAGCCTTGCAGACTCCAGCGCAATATGAGACCTGCATGGCAGAAATGCAAGTAGAGGCTGCCATCACCAATGCGGAGTCCATTACATTTACCCCGGAGGACATGCTTCTCCCCATGACCACTCACAACAAACCCTTGTACATGAGGGGGCAGTTAAATGAGCAGCCCCTAAATAAAATTCTGGTAGATCCTGGGGCAGCAGTCAACATCCTACCGTATAAGATCTACTAGAAATATCATTTCAATGTGCACCTTACTTCTGTCCACGATGTGAAGATAGCAGGCTTCAACCAAAAGTTCGAGGTTCCCCTGGGGGTCACAGAGTTTCACTTAATCCTGGGGGACTTCAAAACAAAGGTTCAATTTCATGTGATCAATGCAAATACCTCCTACAAGGCTTTGTTGGGCCAACCTTGGCTCCATCAAAATGGAGTCATCCCATCAACATTGCACCAGTGTATCAAATACATCAAAGAAGGGGAGGAGCAGAGGGCTTTCGCCAATGCACACCCATTTGAAGTCTATGAGTGTCATCTCCTCGATGCTAATTTGTATATGGAGTACTCAGAAAGTCAAGTTCCCTAGAAGGGCAAAGAGAAAGAGATCCTTGACGCTGATGAGTGGTTTCCACCACCATCGCCCGGGATCGCCGCTGCAGAGCTTGCACCAGCAAAGAAGGTGGATGTGCAGTCATGTGCTACCCCAGTTCGTAAAAATGATTCTTCTATACAAAAAGAAGATGAGGAACGTAACTTATTCTAGTTCCAGAAGGCCTCACAAAGCCGGCCGCTGAAATAGACTGCCAAATTGTTGCATACAGAAGGCGACGTCTCAATACGTCGCGACCTTCATCAGAAGGTGGCTGACTAAAGGAAGGAGGATGTTACAATCTAACCAACAAAAAAACAATTTCATCCTTGAAATAAGGGTGAAACCCAGAGAACAAGGCAAGAAAAGCATACCAATCAGTCAAACAAGTAAAAAAAATGCTCCCGCATCTTGTCCTCGAGCTCCCATGTGGCCTCACCACCGACGCGATTCTCCTAAACAACCTGACGAGCGGGATCTGCCTCCTGCGCAGCTACTGCACTCTGCAGTCCACAACATTGACCGAGTACTTTGGCACTGACAGATTTGGAGCAACCTCTAACTGTGAGTAGTCCAACATGTGTGACGGATCTGGCATGTACCTCCTCAACTGCGAGGCATGGAAGACATCGTGAACACCTACCAACTCGGACTGTAGAGCCAACCTGTAAGTGACCTCACCAACTTGCTCCAGGATGGGAAAGGGACCAACGAACCTCGAGCTGAGCTTGCCCCTCTTCCCAAACCTAAGAATGCCCTTGGTAGGTGAGTTCCGCATAAACACACTGTCACCTACCTTAAACTGTAGTGGTCTCCAGCGAACATCTGCGTAGCTCTTCTGCCTGTTCTGTGCTGTCTGCGGTCCTTGTCTGATCAGTCTCACTGTGTTTGCACATTACTGTATCAACTCTGGTCCCAGTAACTACCTCTCTCCAACCTCGTGCCAGTGCTAAGGTGTCTGACACGGTCTGTCATACAGAGCCTCATAGGGCGCCATCCCAATGCTGGAGTGAAAGCTATTATTATAAGCGAACTCCACCATGGGAGGGTGCAACTCCCACGTGCTGCCCCAGTCCAGGCAACACGCTCTCAACATATCCTCGAGGGTCTAGATGGTCCTCTCCGTCTGACCATCTGTCTGCGGGTGATAGGCTGAACTCAGCTTCAACTCGGTGCCTAGTGCCTTCTGAAAACTGCGCCAAAAATATGAAGTGAACCTCGGATCTCTATCTGAAACAATAGAGACCGGGGCTCCGTGAAATGACACAACTCTATCCACAAACAACCTGGCAAGTCTATCTACTGACCACGCTGATCTGATCGGTAAGAAACTAGCTGTCTTCGTCAGACGGTCGACGATCACCTAAACACTGTCGTGCCCCTATGAAGTACGAGGTAAAGTACTGACGAAGTCCAT
The DNA here is from genome assembly GCA_014218235.1 of Colocasia esculenta. Taxonomy (NCBI): domain Eukaryota; kingdom Viridiplantae; phylum Streptophyta; class Magnoliopsida; order Alismatales; family Araceae; genus Colocasia; species Colocasia esculenta. Next base: position 23,761,669 of record CM024757.1, on the reverse strand, counting down.
GGTGATATGCTCCCACTTCCACACAGGAATGGGTAGCGACTATAGCTCACTACCAGGATGTTGGTGCTCCGCCTTCACCTGCTGATAGGTAAGGCAACAGGTAGCGAACTCCACAATATCTCACTTCATCTCAGGCCACCAAAAGAGTCCCCTCAAGTCGTGGTGCATCTTGGTGGAACCTGGATGAACAGAGAACCTCGACCTGTGTGCCTCAGCCAACAACTCCTGCCTGACGTCCGCTGGAATGTAGAGTCTGCCTCTGAATCTGACCTCGCTGTCCTCATCCAACTCAACCTCTGGCATCTGCAACACGTCCGCTAACTCTGTATCTGCACTCTGAGCCTCTACGACCTGCTAGTATATGACTGGACAAACTGTTAAACTAGTCAACGCTACTCTATCTCTGAATCTCGACGGAGAAAACACTCCCTGGGCTGCTCCCTCCAACAACCTCCAGTGTCTAACCAACAAAGAACTCAAGTGGGCTCTCCTGCTCAAAGTGTCTGCTACGACATTAGCCTTTCCCGGGTGATAGGAAAGAGTAAAGTCGTAGTCCTTCAAGTACTCAACCCACCTGTGCTGCCTGAGGTTTAGATCTCTCCGCATGAAGACGTACTGCAAACTCCTGTGGTTTGTGAACATCTTGAACACCTCCTCGTACAAGTAGTGTCGCCACAACCTCAAGGCAAACATGACTGCTGCAAACTCCAAGTCATGTGTCGGATAGTTCTGCTTATGCTTCTTCAGCTGTCGGGAAGTATAAGCGACTATCCTGCCGTGCTGCATCAACACGGCACCAAGATTAGTCCCAGAAGCGTCGGTGTAGACAACAAAACACAGCTACTAGACGGTACAAAAAGGATCGGAGCTGAAGTCAACCTGCTCTTCAGCTCCTCGAAACTCTGCTCACACTCCGCTGTCCACAAGAACCTGGTCTCTCGCCTGGTCAACCTCGTCAATGGCTCAACAACTCTGGCAAAGTCCTGCACAAACCTCCTGTAGTAGCCTGCCAACCCCAAAAAGCTGTGCACCTCTATAACTGTACTGGGCTAGCCCCATGAAACCACTGCCTCGACCTTGGCGGGATCCACCGCCACTCCTACACCTGAAACCACGTGACCAAGGAAGTGCACATCCTTTAGCCAAAATTCACATTTGCTAAATTTGGCATAAAGTTAGTGACTCCTCAGTGTCTCCAGCACTAGCCTCAAGTGAACCTCATGCTCCTCTGCCGTCGCTGAGTACACTAGGATGTCGTCCACGAACACTACCACGAACCTATCCAGGTACTCTCGGAACACACTGTGCATCATCTCCATGAAGGCTTTCGGTGCATTCGTGAGCCCAAAAGGCATCAGGACAAAATCGAAGTGGTCGTAGCAGGTATAGAAGGCTGATCTAGCAATATCTGACTCTCGGATCCTCAACTGGTAGTAACCGGACCTCAAGTCGATCTTCGAGAATACTGAAGCTGACTGTAATTGGTCAAACAAGTCGTCGATCCTAGGCAACAGATACTTATTCTTCACTGTAACCTGATTCACTTGCCGATAATCAATGCACATCCTGAGACTGCCATCCTTCTTCCTCACAAACAACACAGGCGTACCCCAAGGCGAACGGCTCGAACGGATGAAGCCCTTCTCGAGTAACTCATCATGTTGGAGCTTCAACTCCCACAGTTCTGCCGGCACCATCCGGTATAGTGCCTTGGACATAGGCATCGTCCCTGGAAACAACTCAATGGAGAAATCTACCTCCCACTCCAGCGGTAAACCAGGTAGATCCTCCGGAAACATGCCAGCATATTCACAAACAATTGGCACATCAGAAACAGACAACTCGCCAGAATCCGAGAAACTCACAGAAGCAAGATATGCCACGCACCCATCTCGGATCAAGCGACGAGATCTATAGAAAGAAACAAAGGGTCAGAGGGTAGACCATGTACCTCAGAAGCAAAGCACTGGTGCTCCAGGTATCTCGAACCGCACAGTTTTCTTGTGACAGTCCACCAATGCAGAGTGTGCCTCCAACCAATCCATGCCAAGGATGACATCAAAGTAGTGGATCTGTAAGGCAAACAATCTGGCCGGTAGAAGGTGACCCTGCACCTCGACGGTGACACCCTCTAGGTAACCCAGAGTGCGCACGCAGTCACCCGTTGGAAGCTCAACTGCTAGGTCATAAGCCCTCTCCGGAGCAAACTCGGTAAGCGAACCAAGAACTCCTCTGAAGCAAAACAATGTGTAGTACCGAGATCAATCAAAACACGTGCAGCTCTACCAAGGATAGGAACCGTACCAACAACCAGATTAGAGGCCTCTGCCTCCTCCCTGGCAGGGGTAGATACTACTGCTGCTGCTGCTATGCTCCCTACTGCAACGGAACACCCTACTTATCCTCATGCTGAGGCTGAGCATCTGCAGGTGCGTTCTCATCTACAACCGACTCGTCTGGTGCGACGTCCAGATGCTCCATCAACTCTCGGACCTGTCTGTGTCTACGCGGAGCCATGTCCTGTGATATAACTATCAATCACGTTAACAGATTAACTCGGCAGCTAGCAGTGTCACTTGTACTTCCTATGGGACTTTGTGTTGTCACTTAGATCTATTACAAGTCTTGGTAGACCCCTTGCTCTGATACCACTGTAACGACCCCGACACTCGAACCCCTGGCTCCCACTCAGAATCTGACTATCTGAGTTGCCGTCCACAGGTCCGAAGACCCGAAAGGGCTAACGGATCGGTCTATAAAGATATGTAAGAGAAGTAAGTAACAACAAACAAGTACTAAAATGTACTAACAAGTGAAAGGAAAGAGTCCACCACAAGTACACGTCTAGTACCGTCCTAAAACAGTAGAGTACGAGTGCAAAAGTAAACAGAGAATAACAAATCCCTTAGGGACATACCCCGAGGGTGAAGTACCAACTAGAAGGGAACACTGCTCAAGGTATCCTCAGCCCGCAGCGGAGGGTGCTGCTGTGAAGTCTCACCTGAAAAGGAGATAATGAGCTTCACGAAGAAGCCCAGTAAGGACTACAATCTCCCACTAATTATAACAGTAGAATAGATATAGATGTGCATAAATTAAATAAAGCACATGGCCATCGGTCGAAACCAAATGTCGGGACCAGAAACCCGTGTAAAACACGGCACTGGGAATAACCCATGGCTATAAACATAGATCGTAATCAACTGCCTGGACAGAGACACTAGCCACAGAACAACTACACTAGCCAACTGGTTAGGTGCGCCACGTGCCTTACCCTCGACCGCCAGTCCATGTCTAGCACCTCTCGTCGGAATGAGACGCGGAACTAAAGTAACCATAACTGCTGTAGTCTGGCCAGACTACGATCTCATGCCTGGCCCCTCTAAATGGTACCGGAACCAAGTAGAGTGAGGCAGTGAGAAGGACTAGCTGATCTGCGCCGGAAGAAACACCTCAACCATCTCGGCGTCCCAGACTTAGCTAAGAGAGCTCTACAAATGACTCTACGCCGCTACTCCCATCATTTTCCCCTCTACTACCAGAGTCTGTAGACTTGAGCTCGCCTGCCACCTGGAGAACTACCTAACCAGGCGCGCGGGGACCAAGGGTTCAGGTAATGGTAACAACCTCTCAACAGAGAAGCCCACAAGTGCCTAGCACCAGGCGAAAAACTAGAGTAGAACCGTGCTTGGAAGCAGAGTCGCAATAGAAGGAAAACACCGAACAGGTCTCCAAGCCACTCTCTGTCTGAGAAGGCGACGCAAGGGCTGTCGCCACCTGAAGGCGACACCTTGCCCGTTGTGACCTGGGTCAGAAGGTGAAAGGGAATCTGTCGCGACCTGGTCATGACAAGGGCATTGTTGCGACCACAGACAGAAGTCCAGGCGACCACCTGAGACCTCCCACAACCCACGGGGGAAAACCAGGTTAGAAGGCAACGATCACCCTGTCGCTACCAGAATGCGACAGGATCAACGTCGCTATCTGTCACACCCCGACGCGAAATATCGAAACGCGAGGCAGTTGCAAGTAAAGGGTATAGAGCGAGTACTAGACATCAAACCATTGCACAGTAAATAATACTAAAGCGAATTCATTTCATTAATAACTTTCCAATGTCTATTTACAACCACTAATATCAGAGCAATCTATAGAGCCCAATTACATTGAAATACAACAAAAGACTAAACTTCAAACCTAACTACTACAACGCTAAACATAGCAATAGGACGCTAGGGTACTCATGACATCACTCCAGGTCATTCCCGTCCTCTTGAGTATATGGTTCATCCTCGGTCTCACCTGAGAATACAACGACAAATAATGCAGGGTGAGCGAACATCGCCCAGTAGGACTTAAATTTCAGGCTCAAGCAGGCTTTAAGTAATTAATGCATTAAAGGCAAAGTAACTAACGATAGAATGGGAGAGAGCGTCAAGTAAAAAATATAGCAGGATAGTACGTGAATGAAATAGCAAGACTTTCCAAATATGGACTTTCCAAAATAGCACAAGTGTCGGGAACTGCACAATAATAGCAAGATAGCACAAGGTCAAGTATAGCAAGATGGCCATAGTACAAATAGCACAACGAGTATATCATAGCACAACGAGTATAGCATAGCACCTTGTCGTCAATGGACAACGAGAGAACCTAGCACTTTTGATTGTCATTTAGATAGTCGAGATAGATAGCACTTGAGTGTAATGCCAAACACTCTGATCATTTAACTCCCATGGCACTAGCACTTTCAGGCGCACATCCCAGAACCAGATCGGGCCCTTTAAATATTGCCAGACATTGGTTATATTGTTTATCTTTAGACAATCAGTCAATGGCCAATATAAAGTACCAAGAAGTAGACGAGAGCACAAGATGAATAGACGATATAGTAGAGTGAACGTGAATAGATGAGCGAATAGAGTGTAGCTGAGAGATAGTGGACATTGCACATAACGCGTCGGGTAAACAGGCGATAGTAACAGTTGCACAACATGCGCACTTGGTGTTGGCAGTCAGGTGGAAATCATCACCCTTCCACCGGCCATGTCAAGCACAAGCCCAGAGGTCCGGCGTGATTCAAGATGAGAGTGAACTTCTAATAGCCGTTTGGATCATATAAATCCCTAAAGGGTATCATAGGTGTTAGGGTACAACCGGCTCGTCGACCATGTGGGAATCCATGGACAGAGGAGACTTACGGAGGCCTTAAATAAAGACTTACTAGTCCGACAGAAGGAGTATCTGACAGAGAGTTTGTCCAAGTCAAGAGAGAGTGTGTATATAGAAACAAGTGCTCGACGTTCTATAGGAATTCTAGAATAGTGGAGCGTCGATATCGGTATTCCCAAAACATCGCGAGAAACAATAGACAAGTATATTTAAAATAGGGTAATTTAATTACATAAATTACCAGATGTATTATGAAATAATTTCATGTCAAATTACGCCATAATTGGATGGTTCAAAGTGTGTGTAAGTGTCATGAAATTGTAGATAGAAAAGATCATGTGCATGTATTTTAATTATACATAAATGTTTGATTTATAATAAGTGTTATTTTCTGTATGTATGACTGTTAAACAAGTGTACAAACACTGTAGATAATCAAGCATTGTTGAGACAGGGGGTTTCTTACAAAAAACCCAGATCGCGACGTACCCTAATGAGGGTCGCGATGGGGTCAACTGAGATCACGACGGTGTTTTGTACAGGTTGCGACAGGCTTAGTCAGGTCGGGCAGCAGATCGCGATGACGGGCTTGTCGCGATCAGATCGCGACAGAGGCACTGTCGCGATGGCCCTTGTGAACGCGGCCTATCAGGCCATCGCGTTCACAGGATCTGCGCCCGAGTCCGACAAGGAAAGGACATTACATTGGATTACGGGCCAGAACTTACCCTATTTGACATCGGATGATTAAAAAAATCACAACTAATTGTATAGTCAATGAAAAATCATGAAACTAGTTGCAAAATGACCTAGACATGAAGGGTACTTACAATAAATAGGAATTAGAAAACAATCAGGGTTTAGACATGTTTTAAACACGGGTATTCATGATGAACATGAAACAGTACATAGTTGAGATCAACGATTAAATTCGCAAGATAGGATGAATCAAATTTAGGGCTTTTAGGGGCAAAAGATGCCAGAACATGCATCAGTTCCTACAGTAAAAATCTCGTGGCATGGGGTTGAGTATACAAGGAGATCAAGAATTAAGAAGAGGGTTCGGGGTCATGTAAGTTGCAGAACATGAAAAATCAAGAACGAAGGATATGCTCGATGAAAGATTATGAAACCAAAGGGCTTTTGTTCCTAATGGACACAACACCCTACATATAAATTTTCATGGTTTATGCTCGTGAGAATGCCTACCTTTGATTGTTTCCTCTTCTAGGGTTAAGAGCTTGAAGAACTCGGGGAAGAACTTGAGAGATCCCTCTTCTCCTCCTCTTGGTCTCTCCTCCTGGTCCAGGAACCTCTTGGCACGAGCTAGGGCCGGCCATGAGGGTTTAAGAGAAGTATTTAAGCTTCTCCCTATTCCCTTATCTAGTTTAAGTCTAACTCCTATTAAATTCTGAATTTTCTATTTTCCTCTCCCCTTTTTAAGCAAGAGATCTCCTATTTGGGTTGGGAGAGAGGGAATTCGTGGCCAATCTATTACGGTATTTAGGAATCCAATTCTAATTCAAACTAGCTATTTAATACATTAAATATCTCTTTTCTATTTTAGTAATATTTTAGTTATGAATTTTGGGTATTTCTCTATTATTCCCCTTTTTAAAACCTCTATTTTAACCCACTAATTTCTAATGGGTCACTATAGCAAAGCCCATTACTCCTTTTCTTTTAATGGGTTTTATTTAATTCTCTCTTATTTGATTTCCTAGTTGATTTAATACATCTTCTTTTTATTTGATTTTATAATTAAATAATATAAATATAAATTTAGGGTTGCTACATCCTCCCCCTCTTAAAAAGAATTTGGTCCCCAAATTCATATGATCATTCAGGAGAGAATGTCTTACCGAAAAGAGCGGGGTAGTTCCGTCTGATGATTCCTTCCGGTTCCCATGTGGCTTCCTCCACTCCACGATTATTCCATAAGACTTTAACCACATGGATGGGACGATTTCTGAGTTGTTGTACCTTCCGTTCCAGTATTTTGACTGGCTTCTCTTCGTACGTCACATCTTTGTTCAATACCAACTTCTCGTGGCGAATGATGTGCGTGGGGTCGTACACATATTTCCTAAGCATGGAAACATGGAACACATTGTGTACATATGACAGATCTGGTGGCAACGCCAGCCGGTATGCAACCTCACCAACCCTTTCGAGTACTTCAAAAGGACCGATGAATCTAGGGCTGAGCTTTCCCCTTACACCGAATCTTTGGATGCCACGAGTAGGTGACACTTTTAAGAACACTTGATCACCGACTTGAAATTCCAAGTCTCGCCTTCTTTTGTCGGCATAGCTCTTTTGTCTGGATTGGGCAATCTTGAGCCGATCTCTGATTACCTGAATGTCCTTTGTGGTACGTTGCACCATGTCTGGGCCTAGCCATTGCTGTTCTCCAACCTCATTCCAACATGCAAGGGATCTACAATTCCTTCCGTAGAGTGCTTCGAACGGTGCTATCTTGATACTCGCTTGGTAACTGTTGTTATAGACGAACTCAATAAGAGATAGATGTTCGTTCCAATACCCTTGGAAATCTATGGTGCAAGCTCTCAACATGTCTTCCACTATTTGGTTGGTTCTTTCAGTTTGCCCATCGATTTGAGGATGGAATGCGGTACTAAAGTTGAGTTTAGTACCCAGTGCACCTTGCAGTCCTTTCCAAAAATGAGATGTAAATCTTGGATCTCGATCCGAAACAATAGATGATGGAATGCCATGTAGTCTTACAATCTCCTTGACATATAAGGCAGCTAGTACCTCCACGGACCATTTACTCTTTATAGGCAGAAAGTGGGCGGATTTGGTTAGTCGGTCCACAATGACCCATATGGCGTCGAGTCCACCACGAGTCTTGGGTAAGCCCATGATGAAGTCCATGCCAATGCTTTCCCATTTCCATTCCGGAATATCTAGCGGTCTGAGTACACCAGTAGGGCGCATGTGTTCCGCTTTTACTTGTTGGCAAGTAAGGCAGTGAGCAGCATGTTCAGCTACCTCTCTTTTCATGTTCGGCCACCAAAACGTTCTTTTCATATCTTGATACATTTTGGTACCTCCTGGATGACTAATATACCTTGTCTTGTGAGCTTTATTCATCAGTCTTCTCTTTAGTTCTTCATTGTCGGGAACACATGTCCTTCCTTGAAAGACAAGCCTTATGTCTTCAGTCATTGCAAAGTCTGGTCTTTCAGTTAGAGTTTCTTTGACGCGAACTAAGAATGGATCATCATCTTGTTGAGATTTGATCTCCTCTAGCAGATCAGATTGAATCTTGATATTAGCAACCAAGACTCGATCATCCCTATGTTCGATATTTAAGTCTAACCTTACGATTTGTTCTAGTAGTTGCATCTCTCCAAGGACTAGACTTGAGACAAATGCCATTGGCTTCCTACTAAGAGCATCAACCACGACATTTCCCTTGCCTGGGTGGTATTGGATGTGGAAGTCGAAATCTTTCAAGTATTCTAGCCATCTCCTTTGTCTCATGTTAAGTTCCTTCTGAGAGAATAAATACTTCAGACTTTTATGGTCTGAGTAGACAGTGAATTGCTCGCCATATAGATAGTGTCTCCAAATCTTCAAGGCGAAGACCACGGCAGCCAGCTTGAGATCATGTACAAGGTATTTGACTTCATGTGTCTTAAGTTGTCTTGAAGAATAGGCGATGACCTTCTCCCTTTGCATGAGTACACTACCTAGCCTGATTCTTGAGGTATCAGTGTAGACAGAGAAACCTTCTCCCTCTATTGGCAGAGCGAGAACAGGTGCTGAGGTAAGATAGTCTTTAAGGGTTTGGAAACTTTTCTCACACTCGTTACTCCAGGAGTATGGATTCTCCTTTCGTGTTAGACGCGTGAGAGGAACGGCGATCTTTGAGAAGTCCTTGATGAACTGCCTGTAATAGCCAGCCAGTCCTAGGAAACTTCTGATTTCGGTGACGTTGGTTGGTCTCTCCTAGTTGAGTACAGCTTCGACTTTGGAGGGATCAATGAAGATGCCGTTCTTTGAGATGACATGGCCCAAGAAGGATACTTCTTCGAACAAGAATTCACACTTGCTAAGCTTTGCGTATAGCTTGTTGTCTCACAAAACTTGTAGTGCTGTCTTTAGGTGTTCTTCATGCTCTTCCTTGGTCTTAGAGTATATGAGGATGTCGTCAATAAAGACGACCATGAACTTGTCAAGGTAGGGCCGATATATGCTGTTCATGAGTTGCATAAAGGCTGCAGGAGCATTGGTTAGCCCAAAAGGCATAATGATGAATTCATAATGTCCATACCTGCTCCTGAAAGCCGTCTTGAAGATATCGTCCTCCTTGATCCTCATTTGGTGGTAGCCAGATCGAAGATCGATCTTGGAGAAATATTGAGCTCCCGATATTTGGTCAAACAGTTCGTCGACTCTGGGCAAAGGGTACTTGTTCTTGATGGTGAGTTGATTGAGTTGTCGATAGTCGATATACAGCCTCATCGATCCATCTTTCTTCTTTATGAATAGCACAGGTGCTCTCCATGGGGAAGTACTTGGTCTGATGAACCCCTTTTCTAGTAGCTCCATCAGTTGCTCCTTCAATTCCTTCAGCTCGGCAGGTGACATCCGATATGGTTGATGCGATACCGGTGCGGCTCCAGGAATCAGCTCAATGGTGAAGTTGACATCTCGTTCAGGGGGAATCCCTGGCAAGTCTTCGGGGAATACATATGGGTAGTCCTATACTATATGTATGTCTTCTATCTTGGAACCCTTCTTTTCCACTACTACGGCTGCTAGGAAAGCAATACAGCATTTCCTCATCATGTTGCGGGCTTTTATGGCGGAGACTAGAGACATCTGTCTCCTATGTCTAATCCCAGAGAATGCCAGTTTAGGAAAGTCACTAAAGGTAACCTTCCCTTTCTTACAGTCTACGCTTGCCCCATATGCGGACAACCAGTCGGCTCCCAAAATTATATCATAGCCTTCCATGGGCATGCACACCAGGTCGGCCTTTAGGTTATGGTTTCCGATCATTACATCGGCAGAGGGAAAGTATTTGTTCAATTTCTCCTTTTCCCCTAGTGGCGTTGTGACAGAGAACTCACAACCCATGGATATAGGTTTAGCATTCACAGTATCAGTAAAGTTTTGAGATATAAATGAATGAGTGACTCCAGTATCAAATAAAACAAATGCTGATAATGAGAAAACTTGAAGGGTACCTTCTACCACGCCACCCTCCATAGAAGGTTCCTCATCATGCAGGGCTTGCAGTCGGCCCTGTTTCTTAGGCGCATTAGGGCGCCTTTCATTCTCTTTCAGTAGCGGGCACTCGGGGATGCGGTGCTCACGACTTCCGCAATGCAGACATGCATCGGATTTCCTCCTGCATTCATCAGCCGTGTGTCCAGGCTTGTCACAGTATTTGCAGTGGCTCTTTGTTGGAGTGTTGGGTACGAAAACCTTGGGTTTCCTTTCTTGGCTAGATCCCTCTGTGATGTTGAAGGGACGCTTCTTGCCGTTGGTAGGCTTAGCAGATGACTGACCCGAGGTCACTTCCTTCTTGACGAACTTCCCTTTGATACGGTCGGTGAAGTCCGTAGCGTCTTCCAACAATTGGGATTTCTTTACCATCTCGACATAAGTCTGAATGTCGAGAGGTGCGAGTTGAGTGATGTAGTGGGGCTTAAGGCCGTTTAGAAAGCACTTAGCCTTCATCCTTTCAGTGTTCACCAGATGTACAGCATAGCGTGCCAGTCTAGAGAACTGGGCTTCATATTCGGCCACAGTCAAGCTCCACTGTTTAAGAGCAGCGAATTCCGCAGCCTTCTTTTCTTGAACACGCTCGGAGAAGTATTTGGAGTTGAATGCTTCTTTAAACTCATTCCAGGTGAATTGCCCATTCTCTCTAGTAGCTTCCACTGACTCCCACCAAGCGCGGGCGTCCTTCTCCAGTTGGAACGTGGCCAGTAGCAGCTTGTGCCCCGCCGCACATTGCATGACACGAAAAATTCTTTCCGTCTCTTGGAGCCAGTGCTCAGCTTCATCCAGATCCGTGGATCCGCTGAACCTAGGTGGGTTCAGACTTCTAAGTTGCGATGCAGGTCGCCTGCACCATGATTGCCACCTCCTTGAGTAGCTTGCACAATGGCGCGCGTCAGTTCTTGGATGGTTTGTTGCATGCCCCTCATTTGAGCACGTTCGACAGTCATCTTGATTGCTTAGTTCCTACAAAATAACTTATTGTCATGATATCGATGCAGAATTTAATTTGTGCGTGTGTGAGTTTATTTTAGCTAGTTACCCTTGGCTCTAACCTCAACTCACATAGGTGGATAATTGACTCTAGTCGAGGCAGGTTAACCTAGATCATCCTATACTTAAGAATAACCTTGGCTCTGATACCACAAAACTATCATGCCCCGACGCGGAATATCGGAACGCGAGGCAGTTGCAAGCAAAGGGTATAGAGCGAGTACTAGACATCAAACCATTGCACAGTGAATAATATTAAAGCAAATTCATTTCATTAATAACTTTCCAATGTCTAGTTACAACCACTAATATCAGAGCCAATCTATAGGGCCCAATTACATTGAAATACAACAAAAGACTAAACTTCAAACCTAACTACTACAATGCTAAACATAGCAATAGGACGCTAGGGTACTCATGACATCACTCCAGGTCATTCCCGTCCTCTTAAGTGTATGGTTCATCCTCGGTCTCACTTGAGAATAAAACGACAAATAATGCAGGGTGAGCGAACATCGCCCAGTAGGGCTTAAATCTCAGGCTCAAGCAGGCTTTAAGTAATTAATGCATTAAAGGCAGAGTAACTAACGATAGAACGGGAGAGAGCGTCAAGTAAAAAATATAGCAGGACAGTACGTGAACGAAATAGCAAGACTTTCTAAATATAGACTTTCCAAAAATAGCACAAGTGTCGTGAATAGCACAATAATAGCAAGATAGCACAAGGTCAAGTATAACAATATGACCATAGTACAAATAGCACAACGAGTATAGCATAGCACAACAAGTATAGCATAGCACCTTGTCGTCAATGGACAACGAGAGAACCTAGCACTTTTGATTGTCATTTAGATAGTCGAGATAGATAGCACTTGAGTGTAATGCCAAACACTTTGATCATTTAACTCCCATAGGCACTAGCACTTTCGGGCGCACATCCCAGGACCAGATCGGGCCTTTAAATATTTCCAAGCATTGGTTATATTGTTTATCTTTAGACGATCAGTCAATGGCCAATATAGAGTACCAAGAAGTAGACGAGAGCACAAGATGAATAGACGAGATAGTAGAGTGAACGTGAATAGATGAGTGAATAGAGTGTAGCTGAGAGCTAGTGGACATTGCATGTAACGCGTCGAGTAAACAGGCGATAGTAACAGTTGCACAACATGCGCACTTGGTGTTGGCAGTTAGGTGGAAATCATCACCCTTCCACCGGCCATGTCAAGCACAAGCCCAGAGGTCCGGCGTGATTCAAGACGAGTGAACTTCTAATAGCCGTTTGGATCATATAGATCCCTAAAGGGTATCATAGGTGTTAGGGTACAACCAGCTAGTCGACCATGTGGGAATCCATGGACAGAGGAGACTTACGGAGGCCTTGAACAAAGACTTACTAGTCCGACAGAAGGAGTATCCGACGGAGAGTTCGTCTAAGTCAAGAGAGAGTGTGTATATAGAAATAAGTGCTCGACGTTCTAGAGGAATTCTAGAACAGTGGAGCGTCGATATCGGTATTCCTAAAACATCACGAGAAACGATAGACAAGTATATTTAAAATAGGGTAATTTAATTACATAAATTACCAGATGTATTATGAAATAATTTCATGCCAAATTACGCCATAATTGGATGGTTCAAAGTGTGTGTAAGTGTCATGAAATTGTAGATAGAAAAGATCATGTGCATGTATTTTAATCATACATAAATGTTTGATTTATAACAAGTGTTATTTTCTGTATGTATGACTGTTAAACAAGAGTACAAACACTGTAGATAATCAAGCATTGCTGAGATAGGGGGTTTCTTGCAAAAAACCCAGATCGCGACGTACCCTAATGAGGGTCGCGACGGGGTCAACTGAGATCGCGACGGTGTTTGTACAGGTTGCGACAGGCTTAGTCAGGTCGGGCAGCAGATCGCGACGACAGGCCTGTCTCGATCAGATCGTGACAGAGGGCACTGTCGCGATGTCCCTTGTGAACACAACCTATCGGGCCGTCGCGTTCACATGATCTGTGCCCGAGTCCGACAAGGAAAGGACATTACATTGGATTGCGTGCCAGAACTTACCCTATTTGACACCGAATGATTCAGAAAATCACAACTAATTGTATAGTCAATGAAAAATCATGAAACTAGTTGCAAAATGACCTAGACATGAAGGGTACTTACAATAAATAGGAATTAGAAAACAATCAGGGTTTAGACATGTTTTAAACACGGGTATTCATGATGAACATGAAACAGTACATAGTTGAGATCAACGATTAAATTCGCAAGATAAGATGAATCAAATTTAGGGCTTTTAGGGGCAAAAGATGCCAGAACATGTATCAGTTCCTACAGTAAAAATCTCGTGGCATGGGGTTGAGTATACAAGGAGATCAAGAATTAAGAAGAGGGTTCGGGGTCATGTAAGTTGCAGAACATGAAAAATCAAGAACGAAGGATATGCTCGATGAAAGATTATGAAACCAAAGGGCTTTTGTTCCTAATGGACACAACACCCTACATATAAATTTTCATGGTTTATGCTCGTGAGAATGCCTACCTTTGATTGTTTCCTCTTCTAGGGTTAAGAGCTTGAAGAACTCGGGGAAGAACTTGAGAGATCCCTCTTCTCCACGAATTCTCCTCCTCTTGGCCTCTCCTCCTGGTTCAGGAACCTCTTGGCACGAGCTAGGGCCGGCCATGAGGGTTTATGAGAAGTATTTAAGCTTCTCCTTATTCCCTTTCCTAGTTCAAGTCTAACTCCTATTAAATTCTGAATTTCCTATTTTCCTCTCCCCTTTTTAAGCAAGAGATCTCCTATTTGGGTTGGGAGAGAGGGAATTTCGTGGCCAATCTATTAGGGTAGGTTTAGGAATCCAATTCTAATTCAAACTAGCTATTTAATTTATTAATAATCTCTTTTCTATTTTAGTAATATTTTAGTTACGAATTTTAGATATTTCTCTATTATTCCCCTTTTTTAAAACCTCTATTTTAGCCCACTAATTTCTAATGGGTCACTATAGCAAAGCCCATTACTCCTTTTCTTTTAATGGGTTTTATTTAATTCTCTCTTATTTGATTTCCTAGTTGATTTAATACATCTTCCGTTTATTTGATTTTCTAATTAAATAATATAAATATAAATTTAGGGTTGCTACACTATCTAACCAGAAGGTGACTAGTCAAGCTGTCGTGATCTGGGTCGTGACCACAGACAAACCCACCCGAGAGCACCTTCCCCAACCCATACACCCCAAATCTGGAAACACCAAGGGAGGGGAGCCTGTAGAATGATGTAAACATGTAAATAGAACTCAAACCACCCTCATACACACCCATGCATGCCAAGGAAATGCATCTACACTCAAATACCTCACATGCAAGCATGGAAACTCTCATCACCCAAACCCCCATTCAAGCACAATGAGAGCATCAATCACACATGCACACCCTAGCATGGTTCTAATGGCTTGGATAAGGAGAATGGAGGCCCTAGCATGGTAGAACTAGGGGGAAGTCAAGGTGTCCCTACCTCAAAATGAAGAGCCAAGTCGTTGGGGTCTTCTCGTGTGCATGACCACATCCTCCTCGCTCCAAGCTCCACGTAGATGTCGTGCACGAGCCACGAATGTCCTACACGCCGTAGAAACATTACTACCATGGAGAGGAAGCCACACCGCAGAGGAAACCCAAGCCGGGAAGGAGGACACCAACACCTCTCTTCACACACTCCCTCACACTCTCCCCATGGAAAAACGCACATAGAGGGGCTGGAGGAAGAAGAGAAGAGGAAGAAGAGGGAACAAAATGGGGAGAATCCACTGGCCTTGCATAAATAGGCCATTTGACTGAGAACGCGACAACTTGCCTGTCGTGTTCACTTAAGTGAACTCGACGACCAACCTGTCGCGATCCCCAGGTCATGGTCAGACCTGAATAATGAAACCACCACGTGTCATCCTCACAGACCTGACACCATGAACGTGACACCTGACATGTCACCTTCATGTTGTCAGTGGTTGACACTTGTCCCAACTGTCCCGACAACAAGACAACAAAACTGCATGTTGTGGTTAGATGGCTGAACGCAACGACATGCCTGTCACATTTCTAACCAGAATGCGAAGGCCATCCTGTCGCCTTCAGAAGGCGACGTCTCGATACGTCGCGACCTTCATCAAAAGGTGGCTGACCAAAGGAAGGGGGATGTTACAATATATTTAATAATAGATTGGCCCTGTGGCCACGGTTCTTCCCTCCCAATGGGAGGTCCTGAGTTCGAAACTCAAGACAGCCCCTTAAAAACACTATTTTTTTTTCCAGTTTGAACCGAACCAAATCGGTTGATTCGGTTCACCAAAAACATCAGTTCTGTTCGGTTCACTCAAAAATTGGGCTGAACCGGATCGAACTGGACCGTGAACAGCCCTAATGAAAACTCCTCTGCCTCCTCTACCTCCTCCCTCGACAAGCTGTAACGGCTATCCCGCCACGGCTGTGACACACTCTGCTTCGCTCCCACTGCCGGTTAGTCAAGTGGTGCCCCCTATTTCCGAGGAGACAACGGTCAATAGCATCGAGGACTCTGGAGTCCGTCCAGTACTCAGCGGAGTCTGTAACGGCCCCGACGCCCGAACCCCCGGCTTCTACCAAGGATCCGACCATCGGCACCACCGCGCATGGGTCCGAAGACTCGGAAGGGCTAACGGACCAGTCTAACAAGATATGTAATGGGAGTAAGTAACAACAACACGTACTAAAAAGTACCAACAAGTGAAGGAAAAGCGTCCAACACAGAGTAGAAGTCTAGTACAGTCCCAAAGTAAGCAAAGTACAAGTACAAAAGTAAAGGGGATAACAGGTCCCTTAGAGACATACCCCGAGGATGAAGTAAACAAGCACTAGGGAACACTGCTCACGGAAGATGCCATCTACTACGGCCCTATCTCCTCAGCCCGCCGCGAAGGTTGCTACTATGAAGTCTCACCTGTAAAGGAGGGAATGAGCTTCACGAAGAAGCCCAGTAGAAACTACCAATGTCCCACTTGTTCTAACAGCAGAATAGATCTATAAATACATAATTTAAATAAAGCGAGTAAATCTATTCTACTAACATAGTAAGTGCAGAAGCGTAAAGTAACTACACGGTCAACGGTCTAATCTAAACGTCGAGACCGGAAAACCCATGTAACCACGACACTGGGAAGAACCCAAGGCTGTAAACACAGACAGTAAACAACTGCCTGGACAGAGACACTAGCCACAGAACAACTACACTAGTCGACCGGTCAGGAGCGCCATGCGCCTTACCCTAGATCGCCAGTCCATGTCTAGCACCTCCCGTCGGAGTGAGATGCGGAACTAAAGTAACCACAACTGCCGTAGTCTGGTCGGACTACGGTCCCACGCCTGGCCCCTCTAATGGTACCGGAAGTACGTAGAGTGAGGTAGTGAGAAAAGGACTAGCTAATCTGCGCCAGAAGAGCACCAAACCACCTCGATGTCCCAGACTCAGCTAAGAGCGCTCTACAAACGACTCTACGTTGTTGTCCCCACCGTTTTCCCCTTTGCTACCAGGGTCTGTGACTCGCTCCCACCGCTTGGAGAACTCCCTCAAACAGGTGCACGGGGACCGAGGGTCAAGGTAACGGTAACAACCTCTCTCACAGATAAGCCCTCAAGTGCCTAGCATCGGGCAAAAGACTAGAGTAGGACCGTGCTAGGAACAGCACAGGCGCCAAGAAAGCAGAGTCGCAGCGGAAGGAAAAACTCCCAACATGTCGCCAAGCCACTCTCTATCTGAGAAGGAGACACAAGGGTTGTCGCCACTAGAAGGCGACACCCTGACTGTCGTGACTTGGGTTAGAAGGCGACAGGGAACCTATCGTGATCCGGTCACGACATGGGCATTGTCGCGACCACAGACAGAGGTCCAGGTGACCATTTGAGACCTCCCACAACGTGTGGTGAAAAATAGGTATGAAGGCGACGGTCACCCTGTCGCGACCAGAACGCGACAGGGTGGGCGTCGCCTTCACCCACTAGAAGGTGATGTATCAAGCTGTCGCGATCTGGGTCATGACACCAAACGTGTCACGACCACAGACTTACACACCTGAGAGCATCCCTTCTATACCGTGCACCACAAATCCGGACAAACCAAGGAGAAGGAGCATGGAGAACGATGTAAACATTTAGGGTTCAAACCACCCTCATTCATACCCTGCATGCCAAGAAAGTGAATCTACACTCAAAAACCTCACATGCAAGCATGGATCTCTCAACACCTATACCCCATTCTAAGCACAAATCCAGACAAACCAAGGAGAAGGGAGCATGGAGAACGATGTAAACAGTTAAATAGGGTTCAAACCACCCTCATTCATACCCATGCATGCCAAGAAAGTGAATCTACACTCAAAAACCTCACATGCAAGCATGGATCTCTCAACACCCATACCCCATTCCAAGCACAAATCAAGCACCATAGGAAACAACCATCACACATGCAAGGCCTAGCATGGATTCTAAAGGCTTGGAGAAGGGGATTGGAGGCCCTAGCATGGTAGAAGTAGGGGAAGGCAAGGAGTTCCTACTTCAAAATGAAGAGCCAACCTGTTGGGGTCTTCTCGAGTGCATGGCCACCTCCTCCTCGCTCCAAGCTCCTATCCACGAGCCACGAACATCCTCCTACACACCAACGAAGAGGAACACCATCACGAGGAGAAAGCCATGCCGAGGAAGAACACCGAAATGAGAAAAGCACCTCACCACCCACAAGGCAACATACACACTTCACAAGCCACCCAAACTCTCCCCCAAGCTCTCCACGGAGCAACCAGTAGCGAAGGGGTCGGAGGAGAGGAGAAACCAGCCGAAATGGGGAAAAAGGAGGCTATTCTGTGGCCTGTGCACTTTTATGCCTCGGAGTTGAGAACACGACAGCTTGCTTGTCGCGTTCACTAAGTGAACGCGACGGCCAACCTATCGCGATCCCTAGTCCTGGTCAGACCTGACCAATGGGAATGCCACGTGTCAAGCTTGCAGACCTGACAACCTGAACCCGACGCCTGACATGTTGCCTTCACGTTGTCAGGGGTTGACACTTGTCCCAATTGTCTCGACAGCAAGATGACAAAACTGCATGCTGTGGTCAGAGGGCTGAACGCGACAACATGCCTGTCGCGTTCACAACTAGAACGCGACAGCCACCTTATCGCCTTCAGTAGGCGATGGCCCGATGCGTCACGACCTTCATCCGAAGGTGGCTGACCAACAAGAGGGGGATGTTATAGAGTCGATGCCGACCAAGGGGCATGTCGCCGATGGAGAGCCTCTGTGGCAGGATGATCTCCTATAGATAAATCAAAAGATTGAGCCTCTGTCAGAGAAGTTGTACCACGTGTCAGGACGCATGTCGTGTGAAAGCAATGTGCCAGTTGTCGCATTCTAAGTAGCATGCATGTAGGGTGACACGTGTTAGACCCACCTATCAGTTTTGACCAACTTTTTAAGATTAGGATTTAGGAGGAGGAGGTTGTTGTGTTCTATTCTGCTTGCGACAATTGAGCCATCACGTTTTGAGATCCGAAGCATATACAACCAAGGCCTGCAGATCTCTCCCTCCCCTTTCCTCCTCTTCTTCTTTCTACCCCTCTTCCCCTCTTCCTTCCGAGCTACACTTTCCTTGGGTTTTTCTTCGACTTGGTGGGATTTTGGGCTTGGTGGTGAGTCCTCTTGATTGTAGGTGGCCTCAACATGGAGCTTGGAGTGAGGAGGAGATGGCCATTCATATGAGAAAACCTCAACAAGTTGGCTCTTCTACTTGAGGTAGGGAAACTAACCTTTCCTCCTAGTTTTAGCATATCTTCGGACCTTCCCCACCTTGTAAGACCATTGTGACCTTCGTTTCATGCCTCTTATGTTGTGCATGTGGGTGGGGTGTGAGTGTGAAACCATGTATGGTGAGCTTTGCATGAGTGTAGTTAGACTTCTTAGCCATGCATAAGTTTTATTTTGAGTGATTTAAGCCGTGGGCATGTTGCTTCATCGTCTTCCATGCTCACCTCCCTTGGATTTTAATGTTTGTGTGTATTGTGGGGGGGTTTTGAGGGCTCGACTGTGTTGGCTAACTCTCATACTGAGAATGTAAGACTTTGGTCATCATGTTTTAGTCGTGACACTCCGCCTGTCGCCTTTTTCTCCTTGTCGTTCGGTCCTTCTATTGCCTTTAGGTAATGTTAATATGAATGCCACCTTCTACTTTTGAATGGGCCAGGTTGGGTGTCACCTTCAAGTGGCGACCACCCATGCATCGCCTCTCCTCAGGTAATGGTAGTGAGGCTATCGCACTAGAGAGCATGTTGTTCCATTTGGTGCCATGCTTTCGCTGAGTTTTGAATTGTATGGATTTTCTCTTGTATATCTAGCACCTATGCTGTCCTTAACATGGTACTACACTAGTCGCTTCTCTTGGTGCTTGGCATTTGAGGACTTATCCCATTGTGTTGGGTTGTTATTGTTTCTCGAGACTCCCATCCTTGTGAGCCTGTGGAGAGAGTATTCTCGACTATGAGTATGTCCGAGTTAGAGTCTCTGAGCTGAGAGAAAATCAGTGTGTGAACAACATCGTTGAGTCATTTGTAGAGCTCTCATTATTGGTCTATGATACTATGGTGATTCGGAGTTGTTCTTCCAATGCAGGTCAGTTAGCCCTTTTCTCGCTACCTTACTCTACATTGTATTGGAGCCACCTAGAGGTGCTAGGTGAGGGACCGTAGTATGGCCACACTACAGTTGTTGTTGTGGTTCTTTAGTTCCGCGTCCTCACTTTGATGAGGGGACGATTGTGAACGTGCTTTTTCAAACACCACAAAGAATTAATTAAAAAAATAAAAAATATATATTGGATGGAAAAGAAGAGGAAAAAAAGAAGAAAGTAAGGAGTGCGTGTGTGCACTATGATGGAGGTGTGATCGCTAGGTACCCGTGGGTATCGAAGGAGAGAGCGAAAGCAAAAATTACTACCTTCACTTGAGATCACGGAAGTGATGAGTGGGTTGACTCTTACTTCTCCAACTGGCCGGCCAGCGAAGAAGACTTCAGCTTGATGGTTACCTTGCAAAAAAGATTAAACAAACAAGTGAAAGAAAGATTAGACCAAGTCGTGCAATATCAAATTCGAAAGGAGCAAGGGAGAAGTTGCATGCATGGGATTAAACACACCTTGTGGAGGTGGTGTAAAACCCCTAAGTATATGGGTGTGGAGTGAATGAAGTGATGTGTGTGTGACTATGATGAAGATGAATGATGAACTAAGAGAATTAAAAGAACAAAAGAGAGAAAAGAAATCTGTTGGAGAGAGCTTGGCGCAGTAGTGCTTGGGATGAAAGAGCTAAAGAGTCCTCCCCCTTGCTCTAATGACTTGAAAGGTGGAAAACACAACTCCACTTGAAGAACACTTGAAGTAGAGCTTGAGGGGAGGAAGTTCTTTTCTTCAGGCTCAGAAATATTGCTCTCCGACGCAGCAAGACTTCGCCAACACTTGTACTTTCTCTCTTAAAACAATGGCATCAGGGTCCTTTTATAGGGGTAATATTCTTAAATCACGACGAACACAGTGGTCGCCTATTATGGTGAATAGTGACCAACTAAAACGTTGGGTTTAAGAGCATTCCTCACTTTGACTGTGGCCTTTCCAAACATCGATTATAGAAGGTATGAAAATTGTGACGACATAGTCCGACGCGTTTGTAACACTTCCATATTGATCGGATTCTTGACAAATTAATAAATGGAAACTTTGAATCACGACGACCTGAGCGGTCGCGAATTTGAAAGAATCGATCTTTTGATAGGAATCGATCTTTAAACAATGGAAGGTTAGAAATGCGACGGACTAAGTGGACGCAATTCTATTTAGCAACAAATACTTTTTAAAAATGATTTTGAAAATTGCCATAAATCGAATATAGAAACTATTAAACACGACGACTCTGATGGGCACGATTATAAAACATAGTTTAGGTCGGAATAGGAAGCTAATACATGACAGTTTTACCCGACGCGAATCAACTTCCAAAAACGCGACCACTGTGTCGGTTGTGAATAAACTATGTACAGAGGAATGCCCGAAAACCCTAGAAAAATTCCTAGAAATCTTAGAAAAATAGGAAAATCACTCAGATGGTTAATTGAAGAGAGCCACTTTGAGGCATTACATTATAACATGAAATTTACTCGATATGCTATAAAAAATGGCGTGTCTACAGCTGCCTCACCTTGGCGTCTGCTTTGCAAGGAAATGGAGTGTAAAGACATGAAATGAAAGTAATGGAATGTAGGGAATTGAGTGGAGTGAAGTGGAGCGACTGACAAGTAGACGCTAAGGTGTGATGAGACACGCCTTCAACAACATACGATGGGAGTTGTTCTTTAATTCAATATAAAGCGGCTTAGAGAACGTCTCAAGAGATAACTCAATTGTTTGGACGAAGGGAAAGGGCACAATGGGGAGAAAGATCAACTTCCAGCTTAGGGGAAGTACCTACGGACACAATCCGGCAGGTTTCACCATTGGGGAGCATTTACCAGCTTGTGAAAGTGCTGCAGTCAAGGTGGATTTATGGGAAAGAGGACGAATTGATATATGAATCCAAAACAAGGAGTTTCTCAAAAGACAGTCTAAAAACATCAACAAGGTGAACTGAGCACTTGACTCGGAACGGAATATTTCATGTTAATCTGAATTAAGAATAAGTGACTCTCTTCAGTTAAGTACAAGAGTAATTTTCCAACGATGATCTCAAAGTCCTACATGATGCATACTGGGCTAAAAGAAAAGATTAAAACAAAAGAAAATATAAAATAATCAAGGATAATATTGTTACGATGTTGAGTTAAGTCAAGACACCAAGATTTCCAGGTATGGGTCCGTCGTCTTCCTTGCAAAGCGTAACGACCTATCCTCAAGTCATAAGAATCCTTTGAAATTATCACTATTTTTGGCGGTGGAGGGGAACTCAAACTTCTGATTCATCAGAGCTTCAAGGTCTTTGATATGCTTTAATAGGGAATAATATATAGTAAAATGCAATGATACCATAGCTAGAGGGATTTGTCGAAGATAGTCATAAAGTGTACGACGAGAGACGCGAATCCAGACTTGCGCTCAAAGAATAATCAGCAATGACAAGCAATAGTTATAAAGCACAAGCATTGAAATAATGATGCTTGTAAAATCACGATAGGTTGAATGGACGCGTTTTACTTACCTGAATTGTGATGACTTGGTCGGTCGTGTATTACCCTCACAAGTCGAACTAGGAGTCAGAGTGAAGCACTTGAATCGCGACGTATGTGTCGGTCGCGATTTTCAACAGTCCCACCAGAGGCCAAATTGCCTTGCCTGTTTCACACTTATGATGGGTTTGGGACTTGGACTTCGGGCTTGTGTGGCCATGGGGCTATAAAACCCCCTTCTTCTTGTTGAACCACTCTTATATTTTACTTTTATATTTTGGTGATAACAAAACTTTTGATTAATTAAATATTATTAAATATATTTAATATTATGTTTTCTTAATAAATATAAATTTATGGTACTATCGCTGTGAGATTTGCAGTAAAAAGCTAAATCGATGTCTATTCAATATACATCGATTTTAGTTCACAAAGTGCCACATCGATTCTTTTGAAAACATGGATTCGGTTGAACACATCGATTTCCTTGATAAAACAATGATTTGATCGGTGTAACGATTCGATAAATTAATATAAATTTATGGTACTGTCGCTGTGAGATTTGCACTGAAAAACTAAATCGATGTCTATTCAATATACATCGATTTCAGTTCACAAAGTGCCACATCGATTCTATTGAAAACATGGATTCGGTTTAACACATCGATTTCCTTGATAAAACAACGATTTGATCGATGTAATGATTCGATAAATTAAACAATGATTTGATCGCTGTAATGATTCGATAAGTTAAACAACGATTTAATCGCTGTAACGATTCGATAAATTAAATAACGATTTGATCGCTGTAACGATTCGACAATTTAAAACAATGATTTGATCAATGCAACGATTTGCTCTCACTTAAAGAATGATTTGATCGTAAACAGCGATTTGGTCTTGAGCAATGATTTTCCCTTACTTAAACAATGATTTGATAGCAAATAATGATTTGATCACAAACATCGATTTCACTTAAACATAGATTCTGTTCAAACATAGATTTCAACTTAACATCGATTTCTTTTACACTTAGATTTCAAAATGTTTTTGGCGCTTAGTGAAAAGTCAAATATATTTCATTTGTGTAATCTTCTATCTTTCTGACAGAAGATCTCTTTCCTATCTCTCTAGATCTCTTCTCTTTTGTCAGACAAAAATGGCTTACCTACCACTTTTGGGTGACAGTAGAAAACATAGAAGTGTGAGCCTTTTTTGATTGAAGCACTCTTTGATCTAAACACCTTCTTCTATGCTTGCAGATCTCAAAGACCACCAAGTGGCTGATAGTCAGAAGAAGAATAGAAAAATCAGCAACGACTAGAAGAGTTCCAACGGATCTATTCAAAGCTACTCATATAAAAGATGAAGCAAAACTGAAGAACAAGCAGAGAGCTTTCCTGAAGAACATTAAAAGAGTGTACATCCAGTGAAGAACCTGAACTTCAGATAAACTCAAAGGAAAAGAGAGAAAGAGCCCGAGCCCAAGAAGAAGTGCTTAAGCATCTGAAGCCTTCATGCTCCTTCTCCTCTCTTCACTCTCTCTCTCTCTGTGCTCATTGTAATTTCTGGGGAGAGTCCTTTGCTGTGAGTTTCTAGATTAGAGTCCCTTCTTGTAAAACTCTCAGCTTTGTTCTTTCTTTTCTAAGAAAGATTTCTGTCTAGCTGTAGGACTGTATACAGTGTAGAACCTAGTTAGGGGTTTAAGTCTAGCAGAACCGCACTGGGGTTTGTACCAGGAGGTTGGCTTCTTGACCTATAAGAGAAGTGGGCTACCTTCTTGCCCGAGAAAGAGAAGAAGACCAGCTGGGGTGCTGGGTGTTGTATTGTCCTTAAGGGGGATTGTACCCTTGGTTAGTAAAATCCCAAGAGATTGCTTGGGGACTGGACGTAGGACTTCCATGTGGGAAGGGCCGAACCAGGATAAATCCCTTGTGTTCTTTGTGTGATTGTTTATTTGCTTCCGCACTGCTACTCTCTATCACACTCAACTAACCAAACTATCAAATGATAATTTTCTGCGTTTAAGTTTCTATTTCAGTTCAGAAAACCTATTCACCCCCCTCTAGGTTAGCTTGCTGCCATACCAAAAGGGCCAACACTTCTTGCTCTCTTCATGCAATTTACATACTCCAAAGCTCAAGAATTTACCATTAGCCAAGGGAGAAGAAGTAGAGAAGAAGAGTTGAAGCTAGAAACTATGGATCATGGTGGAGCTCCCCCCTCCAAGAGACCAAGAATTGAAAGATTTCAGAGGCTTAATAAGGTGGATGGTCACATCTGCAAGCTGATCCAAGCCAAATTGGTGAGTTCATTTGATTTTATGCATTGAGTTTTTCATTGAATTGATGTTCTTATTGCTTGTTCTTTATGTTCTTCATGTTCTTATTCTCATGCTTGATGTTCTTACCCTCTATCTCTCTATATTTTCCTTTTTCTCTTTTTCTTCCAATCTCAACCATGTCCGAACCCATCTTCTTGCCATAAACCCAATTGACCATGCCAAATTACCTATCCTACCCATGATCACTATGCGCCTCCCTCTTCATGGCCCATAAAAACCTATAGGATTACCCACTATTCTCAGGCACTAGGAGATATATGAGGCTTCCATGGCTCCAAAAATTAACCTTGTAGCAACCTGGATTTTTTGAAAAATAAAAATTTAATAAAAATAAAAATAAAAGCAATTAGAAAATCAAATAAAAGAGAAGTAAGTAAAACCCATTAAATGAAAAGAAGTAATGAGCTTTGTCAAATGGACCCATTAGAAATTTGTGGGCCAAAATAGGAATTTTTAAAAGGGGAATAATAGGAAAATACCCTAAATTCGTAACTTAATTATTACTTAAATAGAAAAGAGGTATTTAATGCATTAAATAGCTAATTGAGTTAGATTTGGATTCTCATGAACCAGTACAGAGAACACTTTTCTCTCTCTAGTTTCTAGAGAGAGAAGCTCTGGGGATTGGAAGGAGGTTGGTGGCGTCGCTGCCCGCCACCACCGCCCTCCTGGTGGTGGGCGGTTGGCTTTGGTCATGGCGGATGAAGAGGCAGGCCCTGCTGTCAGGAAGCTCTCCTTTGCTCAAGCTCTCTCTTAGTCCTTGCGCCCCAAGAAGGTGGCTTTACCCATCAAAACACATGCGTTCACTGATGCAGGGGCTCCTGCGGTCTTCTTTTCGGAGGAAGAAATCTTGAAGTCTGAAGAACCATTGAAAAGAGCTATCATCGTTAAATGCTCTTATGGATGGCCATCGATCCCAGATATTAAATCCTACTTGTCTTTATGCTTGAATCTGAAATCAGAGTTCATTGTGAGTATTTTGAACCATCGTCATCTTCTCCTTCTCTTTGACTCGGATGAAGATTTCTTGCTGGTCCTCCTGCGAAAAAGCTTATATATCAAAGGTTATTTATTCAGATTTTTTAGATGGTATGCTGCTTTTGACTTTGATAAGGATCCTTCCATGATGCCCATATGGGTTGGCTTCCCTCGATTGCCTGTTAGTTTATTCAATGAAGATTATCTCCGTTCTATTGCTAACAACATTGGTCAGGTCCTGCGTATTCATGAAGTTACTTTGGCATGGACTCAAACTGCTGTGGCCTTGGTGTGTATCGATGTGGACATTGCTGCTCCACTGCAAGAAAGAATCTAGATCGGATATGGTGAGCATAGGTTCTGGCAGAAGGTGAATTACCACAAGGTTCCTCCTTTATGTAAGTTCTGCAATCGCATTGGTTATGAGGAAGTATCCTATTACAAGAAGAACAAGTACATGACTCCGAAACAAGGCGCTCAGAATCAAGGTGCTTCGGGGACTAATGCTCCACCTGCTCAGGAATGGAGGCTTGTTTGTAATCCCAAAAGGGCTGCTGTGGAAGTGGGTGACAATTCTGTCGTCCCTGTTAGTAATGCTTTTGATTGACTGAGGGATAACATTGGCGATGGCCCTGATTTCTTAGTTTCTAAACAACAATTATTTAATGAGGCAGTTGCTCTTGTTACTAGTAATGAGGTCGGAGACGAAGTTTTGGTGCCTAGTTTTCATAGTTCGGAGGGTGTTCAGTTGCGTTTGGCCCTCTCAACGGCCAAACAAGGACATCAGTTGCCAGTTCTTAACGACTCCCACGATACCCATGCAGGATTAAATGCTGATACTTCTTTACGTATGCATGGCGAAGATAGTATGGTCAATCAATGTTGCATGCCTAATGGCGGCGTTCGCATGCCGACAGTGTCGTTGCAGGCGGATCCGCCGCCGGAGCCTCAAGGTGGGTCTTCTGCCGGAGTTCTGCAAGATGGTCCGTTGCAATCTGTGGCAGATTCTTCTTTACATGGAAAGTTGGCTCTTAGTGTTGATAGCCCAACTACCAACTTGCCTCCGTTGAGGATTTCTATTGTCTCTTCCAAGGCAACTTCCAAAAATTTGTTAATGCCTCCTGTCAAGGTTTCTTTTAAAGAGAATACGCAATCTAGGTATGGCGTGTACACCAGATCTAAGGCTAAGGCTGCTGCGGTTCATGATGGTTATGCTCCTCATGATTAAAAATATTTATTTTGGAACATTAGGGGCCTCTCTAATATGGCCTCTAAACGTGCTCTAAGCATTTGATTAGAAAACACAATATTCAACTGTTAGCGATTTTTGAACCAAAGATGGACATCTCTAAGGCTACCAGGATTTGCAATTATCTTCACATGGACTTTGTGGTGGATGGTATTTCGGCTGATTCTATGATTTGGATTTTCTACAATCAGCCTTTCTCCTTTCATGTCACAGCTTACACATCCCAGCATGTAACTGGGTTGGTCATGCAGGCCGATACTCCTCACCTGTTGGTCACTGCTGTTTATGCGAGTTGTGACCTTAATGATAGAAGAGTTCTATTTAATGATATCCTAACTATTGCAGACTCTGTTAATATCCCCTGGATGGTGGGGGGGGGGGGACTTCAACTGTGTATCTCAAACTTGTGAGAAGAAGGGTGGTCTTCTTCCTAATATCACTTCTATGGTTGACTTTAATGCTCTCATCTCTGCCGCTGGCCTCCTGGATGTTGGCTTCAAAGGTTCCCCTTTTACCTGGTCTAATAAGAGAGTTGGCTCTAGTGCGATCAAGGCAAGGTTGGATAGGGTGTTTGTGGATAATCGGTGTGCAGAGGTTTTTTCAGGGTGTAATGTGCATCATCTTTCTTGGGGGCCTTCTGACCATGCCCCTCTGTTGTTTCAACTTCAGAACTTATTCTCTGAACCCTCCAGGTTTATTTTCCAACATATGTGGACTAAGCACGAATCCTTTCTTGACTGTGTTAAAAAAGCTTGGGCTGTGGAGGAAGCTTGGTACCCATCCCCTTTTTGCAAGCTTCAGAACAAGCTTAAACAGGTCAAAGCTACGTTGAAATTGTGGAATAAAAATGTCTTCGGTCACCTTCAGGAAAACATTAAAAAGGCTGAGATTCACATTTCTGATTGCCAACAGCATTCTGATTCTGCTCCAACTCCTTTCAATCGATCTACTCTTAATGAGGCTAATGCTAAGCTAAGGCAAATTTTACACTGGGAAGAATTATTTTGGTGTCAGAAATCTAGGATTCAATGGCTTCGGGAAGGTGATAGAAACACTGCTTTCTATCATGCGGCGGTCAGGAGCAGGAGGAGTAGAAACTTTATTCATAGATTAAAGGTTGACGGAACTTGGTGTGAGGATCAGACTATCCTAAAGTTAGCGGCTGAGCACTATTTTGAAGCTTTGTTATCTTCTGAGGAGCATGTCATTGATAGCCATCTTCTTTCCTAAATTCCTAACATCATTTCTACGGAGGATAACCAGAAATTAACAGTAGTCCCTAATGAAGAGGAGATTAAACTTTCCGTATGGAAGCTTAATGGGGATAGTGCCCCGGGACCCGATGGATTCACAGGTATCTTTTACACTTCTTGCTGGAACATTATTGCTAAGGATGTTGTGGAGGCGGTCTGTGGCTTCTTTGCAGGCTATCCACTGCCTAGGGGTGTTTCTTCAACCATCATTGCCCTTATTCCAAAGGTGGACAACCCTTCCTCTTTCAGTGATTATCGTCCCATAAGTCTTTGTAATTTCTGTTATAAGATTGTCTCTGGGATCATTGCAAATAGGTTGTCTAGAATTTTGCCTTCAATTATCTCGGTTGAGTAGGGTGCTTTTGTCCAAGGCAGGAATATTATGGATAATGTTCTTTTAGCTAGACAATTGGCGGCGGATTTGGGCAGGAAAATTAGAGGCCACAATGTTATCTTCAAGCTTGATATGATGAAAGCTTATGACAGAGTTGAATGGGACTTTCTGCTGGCTGTTCTCCGTCAGTTTGGTTTCTCTCCTACATTTAGCTCTTATATAGCAATGCTTATTTCCAACTGTTGGTTTTCCATCATGTTTAATGGGGCTCTTGTTGGTTATTTCAAATCCTCCAGAGGAATTCGCCAGGGTGACCCTCTTGCTCGTGCTCTCTTTATCTTAATGGAGGAAACTCTTAGTAGGGGGCTGCACATGCATCTAGACTCTGGTAATTTTAAGTCTTACTCGGGCCCTAGAGGGTGCCCCTCTATGTCTCACCTATTGTATGCTGATGGTACTCTGATCTTCCTTAATGGTCATGCTCAAAATATCAGGAAAATTATGAAGTTCCTGAATTCTTATGAAAAGTCTTCTGGTCAAAGGATTAACCATGCTAAAAGCAGCTTCCTCATTGAAAAATGCTCCTCTGTGTTTATCTACTACCATCTCTCGTCTGACTGGCTTTCATCGTCAAAGGGGTGCTATGAGATATCTCGGTGTTCCCATTAAGCAAGGTAGATCGCTCATTGTTGATTTCAAATACTTGATTGACAAAGTTAATAGTCAGATTAGTTCTTGGAAGTCCAGGTTTCTGTCTAAGGCGGGAAGACTCACTTTGATCAATGATGTTCTCTGCTCCATGCCGGTTTACCTAGCTACTGCTTTTGCTATTCCTAAAGCTATCCTTCATTTTGTTGATCTCACTTGTGCTGCTTTCTTTTGGGGAGCTTCTGATGGTGGAAAACGCAGACAATGGGTCACTTGGAATATTATTCAAAGACCAATCTTGGAAGGCGGCCTTGGTGTCAGGAATATGTGGCATGTTCAGCTGTCCATGATTATCAAGATTGTTTGGAATATGCTTCATGGTGTTTCTCTCTGGTGTCCTATGCTAAAGCTAGATATTTTCATGATGGTCGGCTCATCTGTCACCCCCACAATATTCGGAAAAAATTATTATTTGCTGCTTATGACGTTGTCCTACAGAATACCAGATGGGTTTTGGGAAATGGTGAATGCATTAAGTTTTTAGATGATGTCTGGTTTGGGGATAAGACTATTCGGGAATCTGTTTCTTATGAATTATAGGAGAATTCACCAACTGTTAAGGAGGTTTTCACAGATATGTCTCATCCTTTGCGTCACCTCATTCCCATGGGATTGGATAATGTTCAACTTACCTGTCATGAGGATATCTGTGTTTGGGCTCCGCACAGGTCTGGAAATTTCACTCTCAAAACTGCTTATGATCAAGTGCGATCTGAAGGTGTTAGAAGATCTCCTTTGTTACGAATTTGGCACCATACTTTTAGTAGGAGGGCTTCTATTTTTTCTTGGAGTATCCTTCATAGGGCGGTCCCTGTGGATGACCGTATTGCAGAATGTGGCGTTCCTCTCCCTTCCCGCTGCTGTTGTTGCAAGTCACCTCAGGTTGAGGATTTAAACCATTTTTTCGTCCTTAGTGATCTAGCTAAGGACCTTTGGTCATGGATCTCTCTTTTTCTTCCAGATGGTGTGGGCATCACTACGAACATTTCAATTCGCCTTTGGGAGATTATTAGTTACTGTAACATTAGTAACCCGCATGGTTTCATCACCATTTATTCATCTATGCTCATTCTTTGGGAAATTTGGAAGATCAGATGCAAAATGAAGTTTGAGCAGGTTGCTTGCTCCACTTCTGCCATCCGCAATCATATTCACTACATGGTCAATGTGGCTCTGGAAAACTTGGTCTTCAAATAGTATGCTACTCCTCCACAGATGGCGCTGATTAAGGAATTTGGATTTTCTTATATGCCCCCTGTCACGATGGTTAGAATGGTCAGATGGATCCCCCCCTTACATGGTCCCATCCTGAACGTTGATGGTGCATCTAAAGGGAGCCCTGGTCCTTGTGGGGGAGGTGGCATAGTTCGAACCACTAATGGCACTGTTCTTTTCGCATTTGCTCATTTCTATGGCGCGGGGACCAGTCTTCTAGCGGAATGTCGTGCTATGTGTGATGGTGTTCAAATGGCTTTGGAGAAAGGTGTTCCTATAACTCTAATCTCTACGGATTCTTTGGTGCTGGTTAACTCCCTCCGATCTGGGACTCCTCCATCTTGGGAGTGTGTTAGATGGTAGCGGTTGATTCATGAGTTTGTGTAGCAGCATAACGTTGAAGTCAAGCATGTGTATAGGGAAGCTAACCAGGTTGCCGATGCCTTGGCCAATTTTGCATGTAATGTCCGCTTTAATGGGTCGTTTAGCTCTTCTTCAAATCTACCCAAGTCTTGCTTTTCTGCTATTATTGGAGATCGGTTGGGTCTGGTTAGTTTCAGACTTTGCTAACTTCGGTTATTCATGTTGGGATTCCAGGGATATGCCCCGTACTCATTGGGTGTCTGTTTGTACTTCTCAGGGGTATGCCCCGATGTTCTTGTACATCATTTCTTTATAAATAAATTTCTGTGGTGCAGGTGTCGCCTGGGGGAGTGATAACATACCGTCTCCTTGAGATGGTATGCATTCGACCAGTGCTGACCCCTGACCACTTTTGTAAAAAAAAAAAAAAGAGTTAGATTTGGATTCCTAACCCTACCCAATTAGATTGGCCACGAAATTACCTCTCTCCTAACCCAATTGGGAGGTTGCAAGCATGGAAGGGT
Organism: Colocasia esculenta; assembly: GCA_014218235.1. Classification (NCBI taxonomy): domain Eukaryota; kingdom Viridiplantae; phylum Streptophyta; class Magnoliopsida; order Alismatales; family Araceae; genus Colocasia; species Colocasia esculenta. The sequence continues at coordinate 23,730,036 of CM024757.1, read as the reverse complement.
GGAATTAAATAGGGAATCTCAGAATTAAATAGGAGTTAGAGTCCTATTAGGAAATAGAAACCAAAGAAACATAAATACTCTCTTAATCCCCCATGGTCGGCCCTAGCTTGTTGCCAAGGGTTTCAAGACGTGGAGAGGAGGCCAAGGAGGAGGAGAATTCATGGGAAGGAGGCTTCATCAAAGCTTCAACCTGAGTTCATCAAGTTCTAGCCCTAGAAGAGGAAAACAATCAAAGGTAGGCATTCTCACGAGCAAAACTAAATCAAGTTTGTCTGTAGGTTGATCTAAACCTCAGGATTCAAAGCCCTCTTGTCTCATATTTTTCCATCGAGTAAATCTTTTGTTCTTAATTTTTGAAGTTCTGTAAACTCCATGACCCCGAACCCCCTTCTTAATTCTTGATCTCCATGTATACTAAACCACATGCTACGAAATTTTAATTAGGGATACTGATGCATGTTAGGTTTCTTTTGCCCCTAAAAGCCCTAATTTTCATTCATCCTATCTTGCGAATTAATTCATTGATCTCATCTGTATACTGTTCCATGTTCTTCATGAATACATATGACCAAAGCATGTCGGAACCTTGTTTGTTTTCCCATCCCTATTTACTGTAAGTACCCATGCATGTCTAGATCAATCTGCAACTAGTTTCATGATTTTTCATCACTTATACAATTAGTTATGATTTTTTGAATTACCCTATGTCAAAATAGGGTAAGTCTGGTCCGCAATCCAATGCACTGTCCTTTCCCTGTCGGACTCGGGCGCAGACCCTGTGAACGTGACGGCGCGATGGGCCGCATTCTTAGGGCCATCGTGACAGCACCTTCCGTCATGATCTGATCGTGACAGGGCCTATCGTCGCGATCTGCCTGCCCGATCTGACGAGCCCGTCACAACCCTCAAGCGATCCCGTTGCGATCTGCCTGCTCGAACTGACAAGCCCATCGCGATCTATATAAGGCCTTGTCGTGATCTCAGTTAACCTCATTGTGACCCTTACTGGGGTGCGTCGCGATCTCAGATTTTTGCATGAAAACCCCCAATTTTCGATGCTCTGACTCTCTACCGTGTTTGTACACTTTGTTAATAGTCATACACACAGAAAATTATACTTGTCATAAATTAAACATTTATGTGTGACTAAAATACATGCACGTGATCTTTCTCTATCTATAATTTCTCTTAACACATGCACACACTTGAACTCTCCAATATGGCTAAATTTGGCATGAAAATATTTCATAATGTATCTGGTAATTTATGTAATTAAATTACCATATTTTAAATAGACTTGTCTACGTTTTCTCGCGATGTTTTGGCAATACTGTTACCAACGCTCCACTGTCCTAGAATTCCTCTAGAACATCGAGCACTTGTTTCTATATACACACTCTCTCTTGACTTGGATGAACTCTCCGTCAGATACTTCTTCTGCCGGACTATTGAGTCTTTGTTCAAGGCCTCCGTAAGTCTCCTCTGTCCATGAATTCCCACATGGTCGACGGGCTAGTTGTACCATAACACCCATGATACCCTTTAGGGATCAACCTTGATCCAAACAGCTATTAGAAGTTCGCTCTTATCTTTAATCACGCCAGAACTCTGGACCTATGTATAACAAGGCCAGCAGAAGGGTTGTGTATTCCACCAGACTGCCAAGACCAAATGCGTGTGTTGTGCAACTATTACTATCGCTCATTACTCGACGTTCCATATGAAATGTCCACTAGTTCTCATCTATACTCTACTCGCTCATCTATTCACGTTCACTCTACTATCTCATCTATTCATCTAGTGCTCTCGTCTATTTCTTGGTACTCTATATTGGCCATTGACTGATTCTCTAAAGATAAACAATGTAACCAATGCCTGACAATATATAAAAGGCCCGATCTGGTCCTGGATGTGCACCCGAAAGTGTTAGTGCCCGTGAGAGTTAAATGATCAGAGTGTTTGACATTACACTCAAGTGCTATCTATCTCGACTATCTAAATGACAATCAAAAGTGCTATATTCTCTCGTTGTTCGTTGACAACAAAGTGCTATACTCGTGTGCTATTACTATACTCTGTGCTATTTGTGCTATGGCTATCCTGCTATTTTGTGCTATACTCGACACTTGTGCTATATTTGGAAAGTTGTGCTATTTCGTTCACGTGCTATCATGCTATCTCTCACATTACTTGACTCTCTCGCACTATCAATAGTTACTCTGCCTTTTAATGCATTAATTATTTAAAGCCTACTTGACTACTGACATTTAAGTCCTATTGGGCGTTATCGCTCACCCTGCGTTATTTTTCGTTGTGTTCTCAGGTGAGACCGAGGATGAACCATACACTCAAGAGGACGGGAATGACCAGGAGTGATGTTATGAGCACCCTAGTGTCTTAGTACTATGTTAGAGTTATAGTAGTTATATTAGAAATTTGAGTTTTGCCTTTTACTTATTTCAATGTAATTGGGCCCTATAGATTGGCTTTGATATTAGTGGTTATAACTAGACATTGGAAATTATTAATAAGAAGAATTTTCTTTCGTATTATTCTTTGTGCAATGGTTTGATGTCTAGTACTTACTCTATACCCGTTTAATTGCAACTGCCTCACGTTCCGATATTTCGCATCAGGCGTGACAAACCTCCTATATTAGCCTTAACATGAAGTCCATCCTCTCTAGGTGGGGAATCCAAAACCTGGCCGTCCATGCCAAAAGATACCACGAAATCTACTTAGATTGGGCGGCTATGGGGGCTCTAGTAGAGTTATGGCATCCACAAATCCACACTTTCTCTTCAAAACCTTCGAAGCCACTATTCTATTGGAAGAAGTTGAACTCTTATTAGGTTTGAAGTGGATGAGGAGAGGCGACGAAGAGGATATGGCGATCATGCCGAGAGGATCACGAGCAAGGAGGTACTCGAGAGCATCATGGGGAGCAGAAAGGTGGCCCAAGTTGTCCAAGCTATGAAGGGTATCAATCTTCAAAAATTGGCGGCTTGGACGATCAAGAAGTTACCAAAGGAGGAGAACGACGAGAGGCTCGAGAAGGTGATGAAAGGATTTGCCATATGCATAGCGGGTGCGCTCCTCTTTCGTTCGTGGACAACGTACTCGAAGAGGAACAATTGAGTGCGATATGCGGCATATGGGAAGGAGAGAGGTTGGGACCGGCGGTGCTAGCCTTCCTCTACAGTGGGCTCACGACGGTGAGCTTGGGAAAGTCTCCTTACGGATCCATGCTATTGTTCACCAGTTGGATTGATTTGCACTTCAAATTTGATGTGAACAACAAGGCATCAAGCTCGTCCGGATCTTCTTCAAAAGCCCGCTCTGACACATGGATGGCTTAGTGGGCTTAGAAGGGCGCATTGCTAATCGCGTGCCTCAGCTCAAGACACGGGCGGACTAGCGCGATCATCTCCAAAGCATGTCGAGAAATGCCTTCACTTGTACTCCGGCGCCACTTCTAGCCAAAGATTTTGCGGACGAGGCTATCACCCGGCATAGAACTTTGGCTCATCAAGGCGATCGAGTTCGTACTGTACAGCGCACACCGTTGCCTATCTCAACTTTGGCTTCCACGATGCAACTTCGAGGGGCCGTCTCATCTACCACCGATCAAGACAAGGGAGCTCGGAACCAATGGCGATGGAAAGGAGGCGAACACCATCAAGGCACTCTGGAAGATTTGTACCTTCAGGCAACTGGTCCCAAATGTGGAGGAGGTGGAGGAGGATTGGATGAAATATGTAAAGGACTTGATGAAATTGTGGCCCAAGGTGGCCGTTTGTAAACGCCACGATTATTCCCTTAATAAGAAATAAATTCCATCCTTTATATGGCCAAAATACACTGTGTATATGATTATAACTTCCAAAACACTGTAATTTTTCTCTAAAAGTTGGCCCTCGGGTGAGCTTCTTGAATCGCGATGGACACAGGTGTCGTGCTTAAAACACTGATGCGTGACCATATAATCCGCCGCACTTTTTCCAAAAACATGTCCACTTACCCCGTCGCATTTCAATCTATACTTCAAAATTTCAAATTGCACGCCTCAAACTCAACGCCGAGGGTAATTGTGACGGCCCTAGATATTTATGCTCAATAAGGCTCCATATCCAAGTCTGCCTCCCCGAACGGACCGAAGTCTTGCAAGGGATAGCTCATACACATGTCCAGTAAGAATATAAAAGACAACCACAACAGTATAAGATACATGAAAGTGCATGCGCTCATACCTGTATGTAACAATTTACAACTGTCCCAACACATTATTACATGTCCAATAAAACGAGTACAACTACCTGGGGCATACCCCGAGGGAGCACAAGCTCACACAACATGACTAACTCTACTGCTGGTGGTACAAGTCTGCCACAACACCTCCGCATGCCACACAAATGACAAGTCCTGAAAAGAAGTGTAGGGGAGTAAGCCTCAACAAGTCACGGGCTCAATAGGGACCACCCAAAAACAACACACAAAACTAAAGAGACCTCAACCCTAGAGGGTCTCACTGGCAGCACCGATAGCTAAACCATATTATGCTCTCAACAAAACATGATTAACAACAACTAAACATAATCTCATCAGCTAATACAAATCTCGGAAGGGAAAAGGAACAACAGGACTAGCATAGCACCACTATTCCGCTCAACAACTGAACTACCTAGGTCATAGACCTCACAGGCTAACTACTATAACAACTGGTCGCCTAAGCTATAGGCCTCACAGGCAACCTACCTACGAAGGGTAACAAGATTGGCATCAGCAAACCAATCAACCACGCACTTAAACCACAATTCGGAAACTTACCCAAAGAAGGGTAAAACACAACATGTGGAAGGTCACACCACTTGACCTCCATGGAACTCAAGCCCACCTTAACACTTGAAGGGGCTGGTACACAACGTACCACAACACAAAGCTACCCATGAAGGGTACAGGTACCTACTACCATGAGGTACCACCACGGAACCATAAACACAATTGTGCCAACGCCAGGGCACACCCCAACGAGTAAAACCTCAACCAACGAGTCACTACACACAGGTCATAACCAGTGGCAAAGCATGAGTTAGAAAGAACGACGCCACCACACGGGAACAGACTATTGGTTCATGACGCTAGTATTCAACCCAGACAACACAACACAGGAACCACCTCTCAGTCTCATAGCCACGGACTACTCAGTCTAGCTACCACTCCACAAACATACAAAGTAAGTCAACCAACTGTAGAGACCAACCAACACCACACCTGCAGACTACACAGTTGCAGGTCCATGCCTAGCACCTTTAGGCACTCCGGTCTGAGCTCCCTAAAGTGAGGCACTGGAAACACTAGACTAGTTGGGGACCAGTATGTCTACTGGTGTCCATACCCCCAACCACGAGCGCACTACAAGCGATCGAACACAAACTCTCAGTCGCAACCCCACTATCGTCTTTCCCTTAGCTAGACATACAACTCAAACACAGAAGTGAGGGTGTCCAGGAAGATGACACAGACCTCTGTGGTACACACCGTACCGGGACATGCCCCGGGCACAACAGAACACACGTGCCTGGCTCACACAGAACCTGGGGTACCCGACGGAAGAGGTATTCCGGAATAGGTGCCGGACCACCAAACTCGGCAACGCAGAAACCATGATACATACATATATAATCTTTATTACAAACCACGGTATAAGTGTTAGGAATAGCTTGTCCCCGGCCACTATGTGACCTACGAGCTAACCTACACAAACACATACAAGAACCACATTAACCAATAATGACTTGCAATGTCATTGATCATCTCATGACCTCCATTGCCATATTAAACACGATATATAATAATCACTTAATAACCATACACTAACTCTTAACCTTACACATGCTTAAGTAATTAAACCATCTTAAATAATCTATAAAAGACATCAAAAGACCGAGGCTAGGTTCACACTGGAACCTCACTGCCCAACTACCACAAATTAACCACAGAAGTTAAATTGCAACGAACACAAGCATCGTACTACTCACCATGCACACACAAACCACATGCACAACGCTCAAACCACATGAACACCACGTCAACCACATGAACAACACATTCCTCGAGCGCTACAGGTGCTAATGCACCACTTACCAATGCCTTGCACATCACACAACGATAATCCGATAAATACATTATCATGCAAATACATGAAGCCCACGGAACTGTTCATGCGACGGGAGCTTCTGTCGCCTTCTGAATGCGACACCCCGATAGGCCGTGTTCAAAAGCAGAACGCGACGGATCGGTCTGTTGCGTTCAGAACGCGACAGGAGGGTCCGTCGCCTTCACAGGCAGGAACCCTAATCCGGGATCCCATCTCCGGATCTCCCACACAAACCATATAAAATGATGTAGAAACTCAGTTTTCATGCTTTCTGGCGGGCTCATTAAGAACGCAACGAACACAGCCGTCGTGATTCTTAATGAACGCGACCACCTACTACGTCGTGATTTAGCACCGCTTTTACGTGAGCGCGGCTGAATGTGTGGAATCAGATTGGCTAAGGGACATTAGTTCCTCATCTGGAAACTCCAAATGGACAGGATCGAATTGAGGGATAGGGTGATGAGCGAGATACTCTGCTATGGCATAGCCTTTGATTGATTTCTGCTGAACATAGGTGATGTCGAACTGAGAGAGAATGCTTTGCCATTGTGCTAGCCTATCAGTAAGAACATATTTTTCTAAGAGGAATATGATAGGATTTATGCGGGCGATAAGGTGGATTTCATGAGCAAGGAAGTAATGCTTCAATTTCTGTACTACCCAGACCAGAGCAGCACATGTTTTCTCCATTAACATGTTTTCTCCATTGACATGTACCTTTGCTCATAGTGGTGTAAGATAAGATTAGTAATGTTTAGCAGTTGTGGACAGTATGAGAAAAAAAAAAGGTGAGTCAGTCAAGAAGCTGATAAGGGAATGTCAAGTTGAGCAGGACAAAAAGGTAGATTGTGAAAGAATTAAAGTAAAGGTTTGAATGAAAGGAATATTAATGAGTAAGTTGTAACAGTGGTGTTTCCAGTTCTTAAAAATAAAGCAATTATGATAAGGTAATTAGAAAGGCAGATGCTAAGATTATATAGCCGCAGTGTGAAACAGAGGAATCAAGCAGAGCAGATTATTGTGTCTAAGAAAGGGGTATTCATATTCTGGTTTTGGCAATGATTTAGTGAAAGGTAATGGTATGTTAAGAAAGGTTACAGTGTAAGTGGTACAATAAGATCAGCCAGTAAGTGGAATAATTAAAGGAAGTATTTTGTAAAAAATGGTATTATGTTCAATGCAGTTGGTAGTAAAGTTAAAGTTCAGTATTAATAACTAGATGAAGAAAGAGTGTGGCAGATTATAGAATGATGATAGTCAGATGGTTCAAGAAATGTGCAGTAAGAATTTATGTAGTAGTATATAGTAAAGTGATCCAGATGAATAGATGAGTTTTGTTATAAAGATATTTCCTGAGTTTGATGTAAAAGTCACAGCTGATTAGTTAAAGAATAGTGAGCAAATTAAAGTATGGCAGAATAGAACAGAAGGAGTAAGGAAAGGTATGATCAATTTAGAACTAAAGAATTTTGAATTAGATGTCACTTAATTGAGAAAGACTTCGGTAAAGTTGAAGGCAGATACTAGAGTATGTGCAGAGTTAGTTGAGCAGTTTTGTTCTCGATAAGAGAGTACAGTGTTACAACAATGAGAATGGAAATTGTGAATATGAGTTTGGTTTGTTGAGTCAGTTAGATAATATTATTTGAAGTAAGGTAAGTATGTAAAGAGTAAAGCATATTAGTAGCAGTATGTCAGAATTCAGTGTGGCATAGATAAAGTTGAAGCATTAAAGAAAGCAGCACAGGAATTCAGGTATTTTCTTTCTGTGGTAATTAATTGGGTAAGATGATTTGATAAGTAAGTGAAGTCAGCTCAGTTAGAGTCAGAGTAGTAGTAGAAATAAAGAGAATTAAGGGTAATAGTGAAGGCAGAATTTATGAAACATTTTGGCAAGTATTTAATGTAATCAGAGTGGCACAACGAAAGCATAATAGATTCAAGACTCTCAGGTCATCAGAAGTTTAATTATTTGAAAAAGGAATTTGAGGTTTTTGTAGAGTTAATTGAAGAGGCAGTGGTTCTGAACAAGATATGAGTTTAAAGCGGTATAACCGGATTGATATACAGAGGCAGGAAATTCAGATATGGTAATTTGATTTTCTTTGGGAAGCTGACAGTTGAGAATGTGAATACAGATGAGGCAGAATAACAGTTGGCAGTGATAAGCAAATAATGGAATGGCACCAAGAAATCTAAGAATTTAATAGTTTAGCATGGCGGAACATTTAAAGGCAACGATTTATGATAAAGAGTTTAAGTGAAGCGACCCAGAAAGAAATGTTACAAACACAGCCAGGGAAATGTGGAAGTAGGTTGAGTCCAAGGATATAAAGAGCCAACAGCAAGGTAGAATGGCCTACAGTTGAAAGATATAGAAAGATAGATTGAGTTAATAGAGCAGAGCAGTTATGAAAAGAATTAAAAAGAAAATAAAAAGCAGAACTGGCACGAAAATGAACAAATTAAGTCAGCCAGCGCAAAATGGTTTGAAAGGCAAATGTAGAGGAAGTGTATCCTACGTGTTCTGTATATGGTTTTATTTCTTTTTAGGTGATAGTCCGGCTTACCGTGGTTCGTTTTGAATGTCGAGGACTACATTCCTTTTTAGGTGATATTAATGTAACATTGTGGCCGTTCGGATCTATGTTTATTGGTTCTGGTGTGGTGCTCATGACCAATGTGGGGTCATTAAGCCCTGGTCGTGGTCTCCGTGCGTTGTGTGGGTGTTGTGAGCTGGGGGTTTTAGCCCAAACAACCCACAAGTTCATTGGTTGTGAACGCGACAGGGTGGGGCATCACGTTTTGAACGCGACGGTCTCATGCGTCGCATTCTCTGCACCGCCTTTCTGACGTGTGGCATGGTAAGTTTTTAGAAGGCGACGGTTAGGTGTGTCGCGTTCTGAAGGTGACAGGATGCTATGTCGCGTTCTTGTTTTCGGTTGGGATATGTTTGGCTCTCCAGCCAAACAGAGCAGGAAGCTCTGTTCGACCGGGGAGAGGCTTGCTACGGCGATTTCCGATGATGTCGGCCTTGAAGCTTGTGTCTTGACGTGGTTTTGGCACGTAGAAGCTGCTTGGAGCATGGAGAACACCGATCGAGCCTCGTTCTGCAAGTTCTTCTTGTTGGTAGGGACTTTCCTTGTCTTATTTGCATTATTTGATTGATTTAAAGCATGTTTAATATGTATTGATGTGTGGTTGTGTTTCCAGTATGGTGTAATTGATTTGTAGAAGCTTTGTGTGCATGAAAATGAGGATTTGAGCTGGTTTTTGTGTGAGCACTGCAATACAGGGTTTCTGTCTGTGAAGGCGACGGATTGGGCTATTGTGTTCAGGTCGCGACCACTAGCCCCGTCGCGTTCTAGTTTGTGAACTCGGCCTGTTGGGTCGTTGCGTTCTTAACGTGACGGTGGACTCCATCGTGTTCTAGTGTGGGTTCGTGGTTTGTCGGGCAGTCGCGTTCTTGACGCGACAGTGGCCCTCGTCGCGTTCTTCAGTCTGAAGTAAGTTGTTAAGCCTTGGGCAATGAGGGTCCTGTGTGGACCTAACTCAGGTCGTTTAGGGAATTTTAAGTTGTTTTGAGTTGATTAATGATTAGTAAAAATTTTTTAGGTTAATGGTTATATTAATCATGTTAAGCATGTTTAAAAGGTTATGCGATTCATATGTGTGGTTTATGTGCATAGTGGTGTGTTGCTATGGAGGTCATGAAATGACCAATGACAGACAAGATTGTAATGTAGTTTATGTCCTTAGCAGTGTGTAGTTGCTTGGAGGTCACATGGTGACCAATGACAAGCTGATTATGGTTTGTGTATCGTGGTATAAGTTTTATGGTTGTGTTAAGTAATCGGCGTGGTTTGTGTGCTTGCCGTGTTTGGTGGTCCAGTGCCTATTCCTGAATACCTCTCTAGTCAGGTACCCCAGGTTTTGTGTGAGCCAGACACATTAGTGCTCGGGGTTTGTCCCAGTACTTTGTGTACCATTGAGGTCTGTGTCGTCTTTCTGGACACCCTCACTTCTGTGTTTGAGTTGTACGTCTGGCTGAGGGAAAGATGACAGAGGGCAGCGACTTGTGTTTGTGGGTGTGCGGTCACTTGTAGCACGCTCGTGGTTGGAGGTACGGACACCAGTAGATGTACTGGGCCCCAGCTAGTCCTATTTTCCAGTGCCTCACTTTAGGGAGCTTAGGCCAGAGTCCCTAAAGGTGCTGGCATTGGCCTGCAGTTGTGTGTGGTCTGCAGGTGTGGTGTCCATTGGTTTCCACAGTTCTTTGGCTTTACTGTGTAGTTGTGGAGCGACAGTTGGACCTTTTGTCCATGACTGCGAGACTGAGATATAGTTCTTGTGTTGTGTTGTCCAGGTTGGAAATTGGCGTCATGAACTAGTGATCCGTTCCCATGTGGTAGCGTCGTTCTCTCCGACTTGTGCTTTGCCAGTGGTTGTGGCTTGTGAGTGGTGACCCATCGATTGTGGTTTGACTCGCTGTGGTATGCCTTGTAGGAGGCACAATTGTGTTGCGGTTTTCTGTGTGGTGGTGGTTTGTCGTGGTACCTCGTGGCTTTAGGTACCCATACCCTGTGTGGGTTGTTGGCTGTTGTGGCATGTAGTGTGCTAGCTTTTTCAAGTGTTGAGGTGGATCGATTTCTGTGGAAGTCGCATTGTGTGACCTTCCATTTGTGGTGTTGTACCCTTGTGTGGATAGTTCTCTGATGTGTTTGCTATCATGGGTGTTGTGGTGGACTAACCCTTGTGGTTACCCCCATTACCTTTCATTGGTTGTTGGTCTGTGTGGCCTTGCATCACTCGTTTTGTGGCGGACTGGCTGTTTGTTGTCAGTCTCATTACCATTGGTCAGTGGTTGATCTATATGGCTTATGGCGTGGTTCTTTCAGTTGTCGTAGTGGACTGGTGTGTCTACACTAGTCCTATTGCTTCTTTTATTTCCTGTAAACAGTGGCAATTAGTGTGCTCATATTTAATGCAGTTCTGTTATATTTATTGTTAGTACGTTTTACTTATGTAGTGCTTCAGTTAGTGCTCCCAGTGAGACCCTTAAGGGTTGAGGACTTGGTTCCTTCTTTCAGTTGTTGGTTGTGATTGCGTTTGGGAGGTTCTTGCTGAGCCTGTGACTTATTGAGGCTCACTCCCCTACAGTTCTTTTCAGGGCTTGCCGTGTGTTTGGCTTGCAGCGACGTTGTGGCAGACTTGTACCACTAGCAGCTGAGTAGTAGTCATGTTCAGTGCGAGCTTTGCTCCCTCGGGGTATACCCCAGGTAGTTTTACTTTTCTCTTGGACATGTAATAATGTATTAGGACAATGTAAAATTATGGTAAATGAGTATAGATACATGTACTTTCTTATTTATTATACTCTCATGGTTGTCTTTTATATTCTTACTGGACACTTGTATGAGATATCCATTGCGAGACTCAGGTCCGATCGCGGGAGGCGAACTTGGATATGGAGCCTTATTGGGCATAAATATCCAAGGCCGTTACAGTTTCATTCTTAGTGCATTCATCACACTAGTCACATTCACACAACACTTCATTTATTTCACACCTAATCATTTTAGGGGTTTAAAACCACCTCCACAAGGTGTGTTCAAGCCCATGCCATCACATTTTTTACATCTCTCTTCGTACTTGACACTACACAACTTGAACTAATCATTTCTTTCACTTGTTTGTTTATTTCTCTTTCTTGCAAGGTAGCCAACGAGCTAAAGTCTCCTCTGCCGGCCGACCGGTTGGAGAAGTAAGAGTCAACCCACGACCTCAACTCCCACGATCTTTGGGTTAAGGTAAGTAAATTCTGCCTTTCGCTCATTCCTTCGGTACCCTCACGTACTTGGCAATCACATCTCCTCCATAGTGCACACACGCACTCTCTTCTTCTTTCCTCACTTATTTTAAAATTTCTCTTTTTTTAATTATTCTTTGTGGAGTGTTTGAAAAAGCACATTCACAAATTGGCGATAACGGTGAGACTCTTTTCATTTTAGTTTTTTTGTTACCCCTCCTTCGGCACTCACGTGTGCCTCTCCTTTCGACACCCACGTGTGTCCCTCCTTTCGTACCCCACGCAGTATAACTCCTCTTCCCTCATACCCCACGCGGTATTCCTTTGAGATCCCCCGCCATTACCAAGTTTGTGTTAGTTGTGTTTATTTCTCTTTCTGCATAAAGTTTAATTAAAAAAAATCATCATCTTGCTCTCCTCCCCATTTGCTTACTTTTACCTCAAGAAAGCATATCCACTTGACTCTTATTTTCTCTAATCGGTTGGCCATCATAGTATGCTTGTTTGAGTTACTACTTTCATATAACTCTCGGGTGCCTTTTGAATCGGGACGTGTTCAGACGTCGCGTTTTGTGCTTTCGTGCGACGGTTTATCCCATCGCGATTTTGTGACAGATACCGCATCGGAGGGAGTTGTCGAGTCTCTTGCAGCTTCTGTGAGCTGTCAGATACGCGACCAACTGAACGGTCGCGATTTAGTTTGAAGCATGACGACTGAACTCATCGCGTTTCTGTCTGTTCACAGAGAGTTGGGGTTTCTGTCATTCTGCATTGTCACTTGCATTACAGGGCATCTTTCGGTTGAGGGACCTCCTTCCCTCCTTATCCTAGGATCCAAACACCTCTCTCGGTAAGGACTATCTCTCCATCGGGCATTCCATCTCATTGGACTAGAGACCCTCATTGGGACCTCCGTAAGTCTCCGTACCCTGTGGATTCCATCACGGTGGACTGAGTAGGTTGTACCATCCCGAAGACCCGTGCTAGAATATCCCATCATTGAGAAGGAGTGTGCTTAGTGAAACCCAAAGTTCTCCTCATACCCATTTAGATTCATACCCATATTGGTGTGAAACATTGCAATACAATCCACATTGGAACCATACTGAAATAATTAATTGGACGTAAGCATCCCTCAAGTGTTTGATTAAAAGTTATTAACTTCTTCTGTCAAACTTGTTTTAGTAGTTGTTTGTTAATAAACCTTTTGTGCTTAACATCATGTTGCTTCGTTCAGGCAAATGCCTTGGCATGGCCGAATACGAGGATATGGGTTACCATGAGGATGCATATGATGAGGTGTATGATTCTACTGAACCACTTGCACAACTCCCCAATGAACCCCATGTTGATCAATCCACTTTGTAAGTCCATGCAGTGGATTCACAGTCTCCCCACCATTCCCCAAGGCATGTCACTAGAAACGCCTCTGCCTCTATTGATCTGTCCCAGCTAGTGGACCTCCTCCAAAATCTCCAACCCTCCCAACTCTAAGATGTCCAAACTACCTCGAAGGGGAAATCCATCCCCGAGCCCATTCAATTTTTTCACCCCAACACGGGTGCTCCTCATGATGAAACCACTCGCGACCTGACGGTCTGAGCATCACCTACCCCTCGTGGGCCAACTCTGTTACACACTCTAGCCCCCACAGTCCTGTTGGGAGGCCTTCCCTTATCCGGCCAAGCCCCTCCACGGCGAGGCCCACTTACCCCCTTCGAGCTCCGGCCCATACTTCCGCACTCGCTGGCGCCCCTCCCCATCACTATTCCACTCAAGTGAGTATACCCCAACCTCATTCTTCCGGGGTGCCTCCCAAACCATCTTCCGATCAACTCACCCAAGCCCTCTTAGTGAAGGTAAGTCGATTGGAACAAGACCTAAAGAGGGTGTCCGCACCCAAAGATTCTTTTGAGCTAGCTCTTTCTTCTATGCTAGCCTTCCACCTCCCTCCCTCCGAGCTGCCGGTCTACTGCCGCTACAACGGCACCAGCAACCCCTTTGTACACATTAAGGAGTTCATGTACAAATCCTCATTCTGGCAAAATAATAATCGAGCCCTTGCTTTTCTCTTTTGAAGATCTCTAGATAGTCCTACCCTTGAATGGTTTTGCTCTTTGGAACCTAGTGACGTTGAAGATTTCGAAGCTGTATAAAGAAAGTTCTTGCAAAGGTACAGAGACCGGGTCGGTCCTTCTCTATCTATTATCGACTTGATGGCTGAGAAGATGAAAGGGGAGGAAGACTTCCTGCACTATGTTGATAGGTGGAGAGCGATGGCTGAAAGGTTGAGAGACCCTTTGTGAGAGTCAGAGCAAGTCAAGATGATCACTGCGAATGCCACCCTCAGTTCAGGCATATTCTGACCATGAACAAGTTGAATACTATGGAAGAGTTGTATGAGAGAGCCCGATACATTCAGACACAAATGAAGGACTCCCATTATGGCCATGTTCGAGCCGAAGGCCAGGACATTGAAGAAAGGCAATGGCAATCTCCCGACTAGTGGTCCCACGACCGAGGATGAGTAAGTGAGTGCTATGAGCAATCCGAACTCCTCTTCCTACCGCCCAAACCCCAATCCTAGGCCTCAACAACCCCAATACCAACAACTGCCACAATCAACGTTTAGGCCAAGCAACCCTCTTGTGTTCAGGATCCCAGCCCAACAACCTCAACATCTTCCACCTCAATGCCAGCAAGCTCCACCTCCACCCCAATACCGTCAACCTCCACAACCTCAGTACCATTAGCCTCCTCCTCAATACCAACAACAGCCACCTCCTCCTCAACACCCCCAGCAGTACAACCAAGTACCCCCTCCAGGTCATTATGACCCCCAACAGCCTAGACGCCCCCCTAGCCCAAGAAGAGCCCAGTACCCTCCACCACAAGAAAATGCGGGATTTCCGACGGATTGAATCCGTCGGAAATCCGACGGTATTCCGTCGGAAATGAGTCCTTCCGACCGATTTCCGTCTAAAGCCCGTCGGAAACGATCCGTCGGAAATAGATGGTCAGCAATTTCCGACGGATAACATATCCGTCGGAATTCGGTCGGCAACTCCGACGGATATATCGGTCGGAAACACGGTCGGTATTTACCGACGGTTTATCCGTCGGCAAATACGTCGGTATATCGGTCCGTAAATGCTGACACATTTTCGGTCGGAAACCATCTGTCAGCATATTCCGATGGAATTACCGACGGATATTTCGGTCGGTAATTCCGACGGATAATGAACCGTCGGTAAATCCGTCAGAAATTAAACCATATATATTTTTTAAAATTAGGAAATAAAAATGGTTTGTGAACCCTGCTACAATGTCAAACCTGCTACAATATTCATAAATTTAACAAATACTCACAATCAACATAATATCATAACATACAATAAATATAAAATCATACAGAATAATGAATACAAATATCAAGATAAATCTGCTGGATCGTCTGCTGTCCCTACCTCGTCATCGTCTGGAGCTGGATCCTATATTAAAACAAATTAAAATGAGAAACATTAATAATAAATAAAAGACATACATTATTTTCAATAGTGAAATTTAAAACTTGTGATATAATAGTATTTTTAGATCCGTTATATGAAGTTGGGTGTTTTTAGATCGGTCGTTTGAATGGCCAGGCCAATCCGGAGATCCAAATTGGATTCCGTTAGTTTCTACACGTCGCTTTAACCCACCCGGTCGTGTCGGAGAAAACGGCACATCGATCCGATCCCTATTTGGGATTTTGGACCCCCGGGTTGTGTGTGTTAAGGCTTTTATATGAAGTTGGGTGTTTTTAGATCGGTCGTTTGAATGGCCAGGCCAATCCGGAGATCCAAATTGGATTCCGTCAGTTTCTACACGCCGCTTTAACCCACCCGTCGTGTCGGAGAAAACGGCACGTCGATCCGATCCCTATTTGGGATTTTGGACCCCCGGGTTGTGTGTGTTAAGGTTTATATGAAGTTGGGTGTTTTTAGATCGGTCGTTTGAATGGCCAGGCCAATCCAGAGATCCAAATTGGATTCCGTCAGTTTCTACACGTCACTTTAACCCACCCAGTCGTGTCGGAGAAAACGGCACGTCGCTCCGATCCCTATTTGGGATTTTGGACCCCCGGGTTGTGTGTGTAAGGCTTTTATATGAAGTTGGGTGTTTTTAGATCGGTCGTTTGAATGGCCAGGCCAATCCGAAGATCCAAATTGGATTCCGTCAGTTTCTACACGTCTCTTTAACCCACCCAGTCGTGTCGGAGAAAACGGCACGTCGCTCCGATCCCTATTTGGGATTTTGGACACCGGGTTGTGTGTGTTAAGGCTTTTATATGAAGTTGGGTGTTTTTAGATCGGTCGTTTGAATGGCCAGGCCAATCCGGAGATCCAAATTGGATTCCGTCAGTTTCTACACGTCGCTTTAACCCACCCGGTCGTGTCGGAGAAAACGGCACGTCGATCCGATCCCTAGTTGGGATTTTGGACCCCCGGGTTGTGTGTTAAGGCTTTTATATGAAGTTGGGTGTTTTTAGATCGGTCGTTTGAATGGCCAGGCCAATCCGGAGATCCAAATTGGATTCCGTCAGTTCTACACGTCGCTTTAACCACCCGGTCGTGTCGGAGAAAACGGCACGTCGATCCGATCCCTATTGGGATTTTGGACCCCCGGGTTGTGTGTGTTAAGGTTTATATGAAGTTGGGGTTTTTAGATCGGTCGTTTGAATGGTCAGGCCAATCCGGAGATCCAAATTGGATTCCGTCAGTTTCTACACGTCGCTTTAACCCACCGTCGTGTCGGAGAAAACGGCACGTCGATCCGATCCCTATTTGGGATTTTGGACCCCGGGTGTGTGTGTTAAGGCTTTTATATGAAGTTGGGTGTTTTTAGATCGGTCGTTTGAATGGCCAGGCCAATCCGGAGATCCAATTGGATTCCGTCAGTTCTACACGTCGCTTTAACCCACCCGTCGTGTCGGAGAAAACGGCACGTCGATCCGATCCTATTTGGGATTTTGGACACCTGGGTTGTGTGTTAAGGCTTTTATATGAAGTGGGGTGTTTTTAGATCGTCGTTTGAATGGCCAGGCAATCCGGAGATCCAAATTGGATTCCGTCAGTTTCTACACGTCGCTTAACCCACCGGTCGTGTCGGAGAAAACGGCACGTCGATCCGATCCCTAGTTGGGATTTTGGACCCCCGGGTTGTGTGTGTTAAGGCTTTTATATGAAGTTGGGTGTTTTTAGATCGGTCGTTTGAATGGCCAGGCCAATCCGGAGATCCAATTGGATTCCGTCAGTTTCTACACGTCGCTTTAACCCACCCGGTCGTGTCGGAGAAAACGGTACGTCGATCCGATCCCTATTTGGGATTTTGGACCCCCGGGTTGTGTGTGTTAAGGCTTTTATATAAGTTGGGTGTTTTAAGGCTTTTATATAAACTTGACATTCTTTAGTGGTTTTATCTCATGCACATTATATTAAATTAATACTAATACTGACCTGAGGTGCTGGCTGTGAGGGCCGTACTCCCTGCATGGCTGAGATCAACTGCTGAACCATGTCGCCAAACTGCGTCCGTAGCTCTTCCCGTAGCTCCTCCCGAATGAGGCCTCTAATCTCCTCTACGGAACTAGCGGGCGGCGCAGTAGATGAACTCGCGTATGCTGGGGGAGCGATCGAACTGGCATATGAGGACAACACTGGTTGAGTATCCAGGCTGTCCCCAAAGCCGTACACTCGGCCCTTCCTCGGCTCTCCCGCTGCCTCGACCCAAGCCTCTGCATCCAAGTCTGGCTGAGGAGTGCCCTCTGCATAACGCTCCGTCATCGTCCTGTCGTACCTCTCCTGTAAAATAAATTAAAATTAAATTATTAAAAATAAATTAATTTAATATCATAATTGAATTCAAAATTTATAAGTTGACTTACAACGATCGTGCGGGCACTCTCGCTAACATAGTCATCCGTCCCCTTCCGCTTATGAGTCCGATCAAATAACTCGCGAAAGGTAGGGCACGCTCGAGCTCGTGATGCTTATAATTCAACGGACGTAGTTAGTTTGACAATAATAATCAATGTACTAAACAATTGAACAATATTATGCTTACCAATTTTTTACTGTGGGTCGCATAAGATATGGACCCACTAGTATGCACATTCTTCTCCAGATGAGTTGATCTGTTGCGTATGGCCACCTGTGACCGCTGCTGCCATGGTCCAGCAGCCCATCGCTCACAAAGGGACTGCCAATAATCCTTCCTCAGCCAAGAAGGGCCGTCATCAAGCCAAGCCCTAGGATCCCTATTGCCTGTGCTCTTTTGCGCCTTGTCCCGGGCCTCCCACATCGACTTCTTAAATTAGTCTGGGCAGTAGACTCCCAGACGGCTCGAGCTCGAGGGAGATCCTCGGGTCTCGTGAATGTGAACCTCCGCTGTAAAGAAATGAAATTACTCAGCTTTCTGCACGAACATGGATAGTAATTAAATAAATGACAGATAGTTATCTAAGATTTAAAAATACCGTGAACATGTAAATAACTGATCCCGGACGGACACCGGGAACTCTCTCCATGTGTCCACTGGTCCTGGAATATGTGCATGGACCAGCGTCGTAATATGACGGGAAGCAGAACCGGGATCTATCTTCCCCCTGCAATTGCACATTAATTTTGTACATGAAATGTATACCATCAATAACAAATAAAGTAAATTTGAACTGATCAACTTTACCCGGAGATCCAGCATGGATGCCGTCCCGGTAGCTGAGGGCCCCCCTCATCCGCTGCTGCATGCGGACCCTGGACCTCTGTTGAAGACAATTAAGCACACTATTGTTCGATAAATTGCAAGACAACAAACATACTAATGTATGGAAGCTGACACGTACCTGGTGGTGAGGAAGAAGGGAAAGGTGGCACTGCTCCTGTGCTCAGTGGGCAGACGACTGAATAACATGCTCACCATGACACGACCATATCTCATAATAGGCAACAAATCCTCTCGTATACAAATGATGCTGCACATCCCATGTCGATATCCACTTTATGTTCTTACAAGCCGAACACAGACATCGGATGTTACCCATCGGATCGACTGCTACTGAGGAATTACTCAATGCAAACTGAATAAAACTGTCAACTCCGTCTTTAAACTCCTCGGTGACAACTCCATTCACCATTCCATGGTACATCCATGACCGATTCTCATAAGACATTTTTCCTACACAGATTAAATGTCATGTCACAAGTTAAAATCCAACAGACCCTCACATCGTTCGAGTAAGTCAAAATGAATAGGTAGGATATATTATTAAGATTATCACTTTTTACCCATCTGTGAATATTTGATCGCACTCAGATGACCATTTACTATGTGTTTGTATTATTTGCTGAAAATTTCGGCAGCATCTCCTCACACCTCTTCGATATACCAAAAAATTTTGTTGATTTAGATATTTTCTTAAACACTTACTAATAAGTGGTTAAGAAAATATTCTAAATCAATAAAGGTATATCAGAGAGGAGTGAGTAGACGCACCCGAAATTTTCAACAAATAATACAATCACATAATAAATGACCACCTAACTCTGATCAAACATTCACAGACTGTCCAAAACGGGACAATTCAAGACTTTGAGTTAGATATACACGTTCTCATTATTGAAAATAAGACTCGTGCACATCAATCTCAAAGTCTTGAACGGGAATGTTCATTGACACGGGCTTAACACGCTCTCGTGATGTGTGTGCAGTGAAAAATTACTATACATGCACAGATCAAATTTCAAACGCACATGAAAATGAAATGAATATGAAATCAAAATCATATATGTGAACAAATGCAATAATAAAACAAGTTCATACATACATGTACATGAATTACATAAATGTAAAAACTACAATACTAATCAAGTGTAATAAAATTACATATAATCAAGTGCAATAATAAGCAAATACATTCAAATAAGAAGTGTAATACTAATCATTAAACTTAAAGTGAACAATTAAGCGTAAACTAAACTAATGTCTAGAAGGAAGAGTTCGTACTAATTTTGTTTTCCTAAATTGGGATGTATATCTTATTAGAGTGGCGAGATTTTAACCTTGAGCTGAGATGAGCTGAGTAGACGAGTTCAGTTTGGCATATTTCTAATGTGTCTTTGTTCTTATTGTCAATTTTGTTCTGGTACAAAACGGCCGTTGCCATCAGTAAGACGTTCATTGTTTCCGTAAGATTCTAGATAGCCCCATTTTGGGGTTTGGAGAAGATAGTTAAGCTCATGTATATATTGAGATTATTTCGCATACTAATTTTTAGGGCTTCTCTGTTCTCCTCCCCCATCTTATCCTTTCTCTCGTTTTTATTTTAATTTGAGAACCCTTGAAAGAATGGCAGTCCATATGACCTAAAATGCATTACTTGTAGTTATCTTTTTGGTGAGAATGTCTTAATTTTTGGAAAATGTTTTAACTGGCCATTTTCATGATGAATTAATGAAGTGAATGTCATTTTCTAGAGACTATGTTTCCACTTGGTGGATCATTTCTTAAACCACCAGGTCTTACAATGGTGCAATTTATACCAGATCTTCTAATATATCTCTCCACCCGGAGTTTAGCTATCAACAATGTTCAGAATAATGTAAGCTGGATTAAATATCTGTCCCATTGTAGCTCCATTAACTAGTATATTGAGCTTATCAGGATAAATCTATTCACTCCAGCTTTCCTACATGCTTCTACAAGGTTCATTGTTCCAGAACTGTCAACCTGCAGAACAAAAGCACTTCAGGGCATGTCATCAATCTTAAATGATAACATTCATTACAAGGCTACAGATTGTTTTATGCAGTATGCCAGAACAGTTAATGAGAGGAACAAAGAAGGATTAATCAACAATATAAACTCTCACTTCAGTCGACTCAAAGTAGAACCTCCAGATTTTGTTTTCCATTTATGCAAACTTGTTACAAAATATCCATATCCTGTCAATGTATCTAGGTGAGACAGATACAGAATATGCACTCATTTAAAATGGTCCTTTGAGAATACCCTTGTATGTCAAGGTGTGTGGAGGGTTCCTTTGTTTGAAATCAAAAGTATACTTTATAGGATTAGTGTACGTGGGTTACTCTTTAATCTTTTCATCAAAACTAAACCTTGTAGGATGTTCTCTGTAGTCTCAGCTTATACCCTGACCTGTCCCATCACATTCAATAGAAAACATCATTTGCAACTAGAGTACACCAAGACAAATCTTCTTGAATATGCACAGTCAATTCATCCGTATCGAGGGCAAAAGAATATGGATTATTCATGCAAACTAGGGATGTCAACGGTAACCAATAACCCGATAACCGTCCGTTTCGTTAACTTAACGAACATCAAATCACATTGTACATCACATTAAAAATTATCCCCTACATAACTATCTCTCATTTAAACCATCTCAAACCAAAAAATCCCCTAAACATAAATAGCCTATACCAGATTTACTTATACCTGATCCTCTTATTATGGCGGGTTTTGATAACCTGTTAAAAGGTTTTGCACCCTACTTAACATGGGTGATAAACTTTAACCCAATTTGATAATCAATTTAGAATAAGCCTGGAGATATTTTATACATGGTTAAAGGGCTATTAAAGGGGGTAGATATCCCACCATGGAGCGGGATAAAAGTTGTTCCTAGAGATAACTCAATAATGATGCATTTTTTTCCTTAGAAAACCATGTGTCCCCCTTAATGTAAATGATATCAAACTAGAGACAAAAGCTGATAACTCTAATTAAAAGTTACACCCTTTTGTAACTATCCCTTTTTAGATCACTCCCAAACTAATTAAAATAAGAGGTATACATGCATAACCAAAACATGAAAGGGAGTTTGATAATGAGATAAGGGGGTTTATCTCCCTTTTAGCACCAGTTTAAGACCATTTAACATCTTAGATGTTAGTGTATCCAAGAATCCAAGTATCATAGCTTAGATTTAAACAGTCAATCAATGTTCTTACATCATTTTATTTATCAAGTTATTCAACTTTAAAACGATAAATACCATTCACATCAACAATATGTAGGGGGACCGGGTGGGGGGGGGGGGGGGGAGGGGAGGGGGAGGGTGGGGGGAGGGGGCTGAGTGCAGGGAAGGGGGGCCGGGTGGGGGGGGGGGGGGGGGTGGGAAGGGGAGGGGGTCGGGGGGGGGGGGGGGGGGGGGCTGGTGCAGGGGAAGGGGCCGGTGGGGGGGGGGGGAAGGGGAGGGGGGCCGGGTGGGGGGAGGGGGGTGAGTGCAAAGGGGGAGGGGGGGATCGTGCAGGGGGCCGGGTGGGGGGAGGGGGGGGACCGCAAGGGGGGAGGTGGCCGGTGGGGGGGGGGGAGGGGGGCCGAGTGCAGGGGGAGGGGGGGATCGCACAGGGGGGGAGGGGGGCCGGGTGGGGGGAGGCCGCAGGACGGTGGCAGGGGTGGGGAGAGCTACTCACCGGGAAGGGAGCGCCGGCGGCGAGCGGCGGCGGGCGGCGAGACGGCGGCGACCGGCGGAGAGCGGAGAGCGGCGACCGGCGAAGGCGAGCGGCGGCGGCGGGGGCGACCGTCGTCGGCGACCGGGGGCGAGAGTGAGAGAGAGAGAGAGAGAAAGAGAGAGAAGAGAGAGCGGGAGAGGGAAAGAGGGGGGGTTCGCGAGGGAGGTGTAGCAGGTTTACCGACGGATATTCCGACGGAAATATATCCGTCGGAATATCCGTCGGTATTCTTGAATTACCGACGGATATTTCCGACGGATTAATTTCCGTCGGAATTTCAGACGTATTTTCCGTCGGATATATTTCCGTCGGAATATCCGTCGGAAATACCGACGGCAATTAATCCGTCGGAAATATCCGTCGGTAATCCCGCTTTTCCTTGTGGTGCTCCATTGCCCGAAACACTCCCTGACATCTTCAACGCTCTTATGTCCACCAATGCGCTTGCTTTCCAAGGGAACGGCTACAATGTCCTCCCAATGTTGATACCTCGTGCTATTGCGCATTTCACAGGGGACCAGGGCACACATTAGAGGCTTGCTTCCACTTCAAGGACTACATTTATGATTTGAATGATAATGGAGGGATAGATTGGGGGGAGATGAAGAAGTATATCGCTGAGATGAAGGCAAGGAGGCCACCCAGACAGAACGTACAACAGCAGCAACCACAGCAACAACAGCAATAGCCCCAGCAACCTACACAGTAGCCCCAGGTTCCCATGCAGCAGCCCAACATGGGGATTGTTCAAAACCCACTTCCAGAGCATCCGGCTCCAAACCAACAAGTAAACGCCCTCAGGACGTCTCCTCGTTATGAAAGAATGTCTGGCAAGCATATAGAAGCACGCTCTACCTCCACCTCCTAATCCACCTTTACACTACCTCCCTTTATTCGTACACCCACATCCTCTAACCCACTACCATCCTTTCTCCGCATCCCCACAACCCACACACAACGTCCACCACCACCCAACCAAACACCCATCCGCCAATCTTCTATAACCTCCACGCCACCACCCTCAAACCCTCAAGCTCCCTTTCTATGCAATACTTCCACCGTACCACCACAGCCCAACCGCCCACTTATATACCAATCCTCTGCCACCGTTTCACAACCATCATCGTCCAACCCCCCTCTTCTCTGTACACCACCAACCGCTCCCATCATTACCCCTAACCCCCGAGCTCCCTTCTTACGTACCACCACCACCACACCAACTCTCATACTACCCAGTCCCCCTGTACCAATCTCTAGTGCGGTAAGTATTCAACTGCCGCATCAAATATTCAATAACCAACACCCCACTACCCATCCATCTTCCACTATGCCAGCCACAACCCATATAGCAGGAGATGAAATTGAAGAGACTATGGTGCTCCGAAGTGGGCGCATTTTCAACAGGATCTTCTCACAACAGTAGGACCATGTGTAGACACGAGAATTCAGCTCCACTGTGGGAAAATTTCATATTGCGCCGTAACGCCACAAATGACCCTTATTTTGCCTCGCAAGAGTGTTTTCCCAATATTTCAGGATCTCACACTTTCTTTCTCAGTGCATTCAAACAGCGTCCTAGCATGTGGATGCGATTCAGGATCCTTGTTGCGATGGCTTTGACGTACGCATTTATGAGCACATGTTTTAATAGAATTGCGTCCTGCCGCCCGGACGCGATTCAAAGTCAAAAAGGCTATGCCTGCGAAGTCGTCGCACCTAAGGTTGCCACGCCGTGTAATCATGAAAAAATCCCTGAAACGCGTCCTTGTCAGTGGATGCGATTTAGAAGGTCAAATCTGAAATCTCGCATCAGCAGAAAGCGTATTTATGAGCCGATTGCCTCGAAACCATGCAAATCTTAGTCGCGGCGGACAAGGCGGACGCGATTCAAATCGCGGCAACCTGGCCCAACGCCATTCGAAGGTATGGTCTAGATTGCGCTCATCATGCGCCTGTCACATCGGTTTGACTTTCTAAATCACGGCCTGCCGCCCGGACGCGATTCAAGTCTTAATCGCGGCTTCCTGTCTGGACGCGATTCAAGAATTTCGTGCCTATAAATAGACCCCCGAGGATAGCCATTTCATCCAACCCTCTCTACCCCGGCGGAGCCCTGCCGGATTCTCCCCGCGACTTCCCCACGGCAGAGCCTTGCTGGATCGGCGACCCAACTCTTCCACCGGTGTTCGGAGCCGTCCGTCTTCCTCACGCACGTCGGAGCAAGCGGGAGCTTCGTCCTCGTCTTCCTCCGTCCGTCCAATCGGCATCGCCGCCATGACACACACAACTCGGGGAAGCACCCCCCTCCTTTTCTATTTGCATTTCCACTTCCTCTGGGCCCCACATGGCTCTTTATATTTTCTTCTCCTCCGGGCCCCATGTACCCCTTTTACTTCTTTCACACACACACACACACACACACACACACACACACACACACACACACACACACACCACACACACACACACACACAACACACACACACACCACACACACACACACCTATTTAGGGGTTTAAAAGCCACCACACGGTAAGTCATTCCCCTTGCCGCTTATTCTTTTATTTTATTTATTTTGGATTGATACTACACACACACGTGGCTAATCCCCTTTCTTTACTTTTCTTTGTCTTTTGTCAGGGTAACCAACGAGGAAACGCCTCTACCGCGGCGGCCATGTTCGTAGAGGAAGAGAGGACCCATATCATCCCCCGCGCAATCTCCCCGCTAAAAAGGTATGCTCGTGATCACTTCTTCCATCCCGCACTCCTCGCCGTGCATCTCCATTCGACACCCTCTGTGCCTGGCGATCACGATCCACATTTCGTCTTTATATCCACAATTCATTCCCCCCTCTTTGTGGGCACCGCGAAAGCGTCGTCTACAAATTGGCGATCACAGTGGGACTTTCTTTTGCGTTTTCCCCTTTGATTACCCTCCCTCCTTCATGCCCCACGTGGCACTTTCTTTGGCATCACCGTGTGCCCCTCTCCCTTTTCCTTTTATACATATAAAGCATGCGGTGTGTTTAATTTTGTCTTTTCCTTCTTATAGTGTATATTTTCTGCTTTCCTGCCTTTTTTTCTTGTCCTCAGGTTGCCACTGTAATCGCGTCCACTACAGAGGGTGCGATTCAGTTTTGATAACGCGGCTGGTTAGCTGGACGCATTTCTATTTTCTATCGTGGCGGTAGAGGCCGACGTGTTTCTGCCAGCAGACCATCCACAGGGACCAGACGCGGCGCTGACAGCCTTCTGGGGGCTCTCAGTTCCGCGTCGAGGTGACTGGACGTGATTTGTGATTCGCGGCCGCTGTGCCGGACGCGATTCACAGTGCTGACGTAAATGCGCCCCTTCTGCCATTTTTGCTATAAACTGCTGCATACAGGGCATTATTGCATTTGTCGGGGGACCTCCTTCCCTCATATCCTAGGCTCCACACACCCCTTCCGGTGAAGGCTAGCTCTCCATTGGGCATTCCATCCCTTTGGACTAGCGAACCTTCTCCCGGAACCTCGTAAGACTTTGTACCCCGTGGATTCCCTCACGGAGGACCGAGCTGGCGGTACCCTTCCGTTGACCCGGGTTAGTTATCACATTGCGTGGTGAGAGGTGATTCCTAGTTGTACCCGAAGTTCCATACTCTAACCAACTAGGATCTCATCTGGAGTGACACGACAATTTCAATCCATTAATTAATTGTGAAACTGCTAAAAACAAGCGTTAAGCATTACAACTTGTTTGAACCATATTGATTGTTTAACTTCTATTCAACCTGTTTGATTGCTTATTGCTTTGTTAAAAAATGGACCCATACTATCATGATGATTCTTATTATGAGGACTATGAGGATTATGTTAGTTCTCCATCTTTCTGATCCCATGTCCGTCCATCTTACCACCGTGAGGAACAAACATCCACTTACTATGGTTATGTGCGCACGCTGTGCACTAGCCACTCTGATGTTCCTCCATACCTCACTCCAATTAAAACCTGGCAAGAGCCTGTCCCCCACCATGATTCCACAGTGCAAACTGTCCTACATGCACTGGATCAACTCACACCTCAACAACTCAATCTGATCCAATCTTTGGTTGAGGGTATGACTCCTGCTGCGACTCCTCCTCCCTCTCCTTCTCCCAGGCACCCGCCTTTGTACATTCTGGCGACTTCGCCACATACCCCTGTACATTCTTCATCACCTCGGCCCCCTGGCCATTTGCACTCCCGTGCTTCGATCTGACCAGACCGTCCCTTGGGAAGGGTCACTCATTCAAGGCCACCCCCATGTACTCCCTCACATGTCCAGCGGCAATCCCCTACTCCACTCCAGAATGCTCTTCTCCAGAAATTGAACAATCTGGAGGAACAAATAAATAAGCTTTCAAATTCCAAGGGTAACCCCGTTGCCGCCATGCCGGCTCTCCCTAAAATTTACATACATCCTTCGGAGATGTCGTCGTACCGACTGTATAATGGCACTGGGAACCCCTACCTTCACATTAAAGAATTTCTTTATGAGTCTTCCCGTTGGCAATGTGACCCTGTCACGTTGGCATTTTTATTTAGAAAGTCTCTTGATGGCCCTGCGCTCGAATGGTTCTACTCTCTAGAGCCAAGTGAGGCAGGAGACTTCCGCCCATTGCACAAAAAATTCCTTCAGAGATACAAAGATCGCGTCAGCCCTTATCTCTCTGTCACGGACCTAACATCTGAGAAGATGGGGGCCAACGAGGTCTTTGTACGATTTGCTGACCGTTGGAGGTCAATGGCCACCAGAATGCAGCATGTGCTCTCGAAGTCAGAGCAAATCAAAATAATCATTTTTAACTCTACTCAGAGGTTCAGACACATCTTGGCCATGAACCAAATCGAAACGATGGAAGAGCTCTACGAGTGGGGACGTTACATCCAAGCCCATCTAATGGACTCCCCGATCATAGATCTTTTTGATCAAATTAAATCGAGAGAGAATGGATCAGTGGACGCCATCCACCATCCACCTCACCAATATACAACATCCACCCCGTATGCACCTCCACAACTACCCATCTACTATGGCATGCCGCCACCCAGGCGTCCACTAATTCGTCCTCTCCGGACTCAGCAACCTCCAACTGGGCCCTATGATGCCCCTGTTTTTAATGAAGAAACTCCTGCGCCCTACATTGCGCCTGCTCTGGCACCCATGCCAGCTCCCATGCCTCCACCACAACAACCACTACCACCACAATAGCCACTACCATCACCACGGCCTGTTGCTCGGGCCGAGGTTGCCTACATCCAACTCATCCATGAAACCACTTGGTGCTATGACGATGAACCCTCCCAGATCATGTTCGTGTGCCATTCATCTGCACCCCCTACATTACCATCCGCTATCATCAAACCCTCCATCATTAAGCCAACCATTACACCAACCATTATGCCTCCCACACCGCCAACACCCTTGGAAGCCGAACCCGAGCAACCCCTTACTATCACACCCATTACACCTCCACCGGCCATACAGCCGCCCATTCCATCCACATCCACCCCCGTCCAATGGAGCGGGTGCACCCCTTTGAGGAGCGGCAACCAACGTCAGCAAAAGAAGGAAGCCCCGGGACCGGGCATGTTATTAAAATTCCAAGAATACATCCCTCGCATGCCGGTCATTATTTCTATACCAGGCAAATTCATTGAGCGGAAGTCCTCCCCTCCAATCATGGCCATCAAGAGGCCTTCTAATAATATGCCAATCATTCCACTTGCCAGCCGGCGTCAATTCAAAATACTCATAGGGAATCTCCCCCTCCAAGCTCTCATGACCCCTCACACCGTCATTGTGAACCTTCCCACTCTAGTGAAGGGGTCAGCTTCTTAGATTGTGCTCACGCACTCCAAAGCCAAATCCTTGGCACAATCTATTAGTCAAGGGGTCGTGCCCCCTTCCACATCAGACACCGTACAATCTTTGGGCATAGTCCCCTTATTTTTGCTTCCGACTCACCTAGTGGAGCTCTCCACCATTTCATTAAGCTATATTCCAAGGGAGTTGCCACTGCTACTTGATACTCCGACGGAAGTCAACCCTCCAATCATTGAGAGCTGCTCAATTCCTCGGAGAAGAGCAAGACCTTCTGCCCACTGGGCAAAATATATGAGGAAGTACTTGAGGGTCAGAGCGCCGATTCCCAAGTAGAAGCCCAAACGCCGGGCAAGGCAAAAGACCAGAGGATCTCCTCCACCTTCTTTATTTTCTTTCCAGTCATCTTTTGTGCTCCTTAGCACCTCTCCGTGGGTTCTCCACATTCCCTCCCCGCGGGAGGCATTTTATTTTCACCTTTTGTATAATCCTTACTCTTGCACTGGGCACCATGCCCCCTTTTGTGTTCCTCATTCTCCATCCCGTGCCCCTCATGGCACATCTCCATCTCGTGCCCCTCATGGCACATCTCCATTCTGTGTCCCACGTGGCACATCTCCCTTTCGTGTCCCACGTGGCACATCTCCCTTCAGTGCCCCACATGGCACATCTCCCTTCAGTGCCCCACGTGGCACATCTCCTCCCAGTGCCCCACGTGGCGCATCTCCTTCCTGTGCCCCATGTGGCACGACTCCATCTCGCACCCCATGCTGCGCATCTCCCTTTTTGGCCCCTCGCGGCCCACTTTTTCTTTTATCTCCTCCGGCCCATCCGGATTCTTCTCTTTCAGGGCACCGCACCCTCCTCTTCTCCTACCCCCTCCAGCCCCACCGGAGTCTCCAAAATCTTTCTTCCATTTCCTCCTCTCCATTTTTAAGCGGGTCTTTCGACCCTTCTCGCATTGTTTTCGGGGTTTTAGCCCCCACTCGTTCTTTTAATTCCAAATAAAAAAAATGTAAATTCTTGTAGACCTCTGAGTCTCGCCCCAACACAGGGCATTCGTTCTCCTTTACCTTCCAAAATCTTACTATATTCCAGCAGTGTCAAAAATTCAAAAATCCATAAAAGATGAATATTTCAACATTGACATGCTATCGCAGCATTTTTGCTATGAAAACTCCGCGTCAAGAGTCTGAAATTCCCTCCCGAGTCATTAAAGGTTTGCCCTTAGCATGGGCACCGCACACACTTCACGGCGCCCAAAGCCGATTGCTCCCGGTAGACACCGTCACCGTCACAGCCATGCCTAAATGGCACAAAATGTCTGTTTCTCTCCTCTTTCGGCTGAAATATAAGTAGTAGAGGTAGTTTGGACGAAGAAACCTTCCTGAAGCCCCCCATCATAAGGGGACGTTTTCAAAATGGGCAAAATCAAATGACCTATAAAAATCCAAGTCCAATGCATGTCAAGAGTGGCAAAGTCCCCGCGAAGATCCAAATGGACCCGGTCGTATGCATGCAAAAATAAAAATCAAATCAAGATAATAGGGCATTGCAAAGAGTGGCAAAGTCCCCGCAGGGACCCAAATGGGCCTGGCCGTACGCATGTCCCTACAATCAAGTGGTCATCATTCGAGATTCCAAAATAATTAGAAAAGCCCCAATAATCAAGTGAGAATGAACCTTCTGACAGTTGTGCCAAGGAAGGAAGTCAAACCCAACTCCTCAAAACCCATATCAAGCTTATCTCCAAGTTTTCTTCCCTTCTCCCTACTAAGACTTAGTCGCCTTTTCAGGCATGGCTTTAATAGTGGCACTGTTAACCGAGTGCGATCAGCCCGTGGGCACCACGTTAAATTGCACGCCCAACTCTGGGCATTCTTTAATGACACAGGAGGTAACAGGGACCCCTCGCCAGTCAGTTCTCATAACCTTAATACCGCCATGGCATGTCAATGTTTTAAAATCAACAAAAAAAGAGACAAAACCAAAACCAAAACCAAAACAAAAAAAGATGAATATTTCCAAAACTAAGAAAAAATCCAGATATTTTTCCAAAACCACAAAAAATTCAAATATTTTCAAAACCACAAAAATTTAAATATTTCCAAAACCACAAAACAAATCCAAATATTTCCAAAACCAACAAAAATCCAGATATTTTCAAAACCACAAAAAAATCTAAATATTTTCAAAACACCATAAAAATTCAAATATTTTCAAACTCCATAAAAATTCAAATACTTTCAAAATTCCAAAAATCTTTTACCAATGGTATTAAACATGGTAAGCAGATCCTGGCTATGCCACGCATCAATTCTTCCAAATCATGGGTTCCTCCCACCTTGCACTCCAATATCTTTGGCCAAGTCCAATTATCCTCATGGTTAGAAACAAACAAATTGAATGAACCATGCTTGTTGTTTAACGCTTTATCCATGTTGTATGTTCCATGCTATAAATGTATTTTTCCATGACGTTTATTTTTCTTGGCTAATGAGTTTTTCAAGTTACCTCATCTGGCGCAATCAGACGGCTGCTGCCTCCTACCATCACTTATCTGCATCTACTATACGTTATACCATTAGAGCACACCAAGGACCTTGTGGCTTTGAGGAATCTGGGATTTGAGTTCCCTCTATCAAAAACAGTGATTATCCCAAAGGATCCTTAGCCGCACGGATAGACCGTTATGCTTGGCATGTAAGGACGACGGACCCATGCATAAACCCCGGTCTTGACCCACCGGCGTGACAATATTATCCATGGTTATTTTCTACTCCTCTTTTGAATCTTATT
The DNA here is from genome assembly GCA_014218235.1 of Colocasia esculenta. Lineage (NCBI taxonomy): Eukaryota > Viridiplantae > Streptophyta > Magnoliopsida > Alismatales > Araceae > Colocasia > Colocasia esculenta. Next base: position 23,698,904 of record CM024757.1, on the reverse strand, counting down.
TTTCTTTTAGCCCAGCATACAAGCATCTCAGTGGAAAACCACTCTTCCAAGTCAATCTGAAGGCCATCCGCACTTCAATTCCAAAGCAATTTGAAATATTCCATTCCTGGTCGAATACCCAACCCCTTTTATTGTCGCCGCCAGGCTGATTTCCTTCAGAACCTTTTGTTTGGACTCATCCATTTTATTTTCATTTCTCCCAAAGATCCACCTGAGGCAGTGGCAGACGCCCCCGATGGTGCAACCTAACAGATTGTGTCCTTAGGTACTTCCCCGACGCGGGAAGTTGATCTCTCCTTCTCTCCCCAAGATCCACCTGAGGCAATGGCAGACGCCGCCGATGGTGAAACCTAACGGATTGTGTCCTTAGGTACTTCCCCGATGCTAGAAGTTGGTCTTTTCCTTTCCTTTTCCTTTTCTTTTCCTTTCCTCTGTCCAAGCATTTATTTCTTTAGGTCTTCTTTCCGGTGGTGATTTCCTTGGGTGTTGGCAAAAGACTCTTATCAGGTGGCAGCCACCCAGTGATCAACGCGTGTTTATTTTTCACCTTGGCATCTACTTTTCAGTCCGCTCTCGCTTCACTCCACTTCGCTACACTACATTTCTTTTCACTCCATTACACTACATTTCACTCCATTACACTCCACTTCGTGTCCTTCCGCTTCGCTCCCCTACAAAGCAGACGCCAAGGCGTGGCAGCTGTAGACACGCGAATTCGGCTCCACCGCGGGCAAATTTCATATTGCGCTGTAACGCCACAAATGGCCCTTATTTTGCCTCGCAAGAGTGTTTTGCCAATATTTTAGGATCTCACCCTTTCTTTCTCAGTGCTTCCCCAGGTGGTTCGGACGCGGATGGCTGCTTTTATGGCGTATTCAAACGGCGTTCTGGCATGTGGACGCGATTCAGGATCCTTGTTGCGACGGCTTCAATGTACGCGTTTATGAGCACATGTTTTAATAAAATTACGTTCTGCCGCCCGGACGCGATTCAAATTCAAAAAGGCTACGCCTGCGAAGTCATCGCACCTAAGGTTGCCACGCTGTGTAATCATGACAAAATCCCTGAATCGCGTCCTTGTCAGTGGACGCGATTTAGAAGGTCAAATCTGAAATCTCGCGTCAGCAGATAGCGCATTTATGAGACGATTTCCTCGAAACCATGCAAATCTTAATCGCGGCGGACAAGGTGGACGCGATTCAAATCACGGCAGCCTGGCCCGACGCCATTCAAAGGTATGGTCCAAATTGCGCTCATCATGCGCCTGTCACATCAATTTGACTTTCTAAATCGCGGCCTGCCGCTCGGACGCAATTCAAGTCTTAATCACAGCTTCCTGTCTAGACGCGATTCAAGAATCCAGTGCCTATAAATAGACCCCCAAGGGTAGCCATTTCATCCAACCCTCTCTACCCCGACGGAGCCCTGCCGGATTCTCCTCGCGACTTCCTCACGGCGGAGCCCTGTCGGATCGGCCACCCAACTCCTCCACCGGTGTTCGGAGCCGTCTGTCTTCCTCACGCGCGTCAGAGCATGCGGGAGCTTTGTCCTCATCTTCCTCCGTCCGTCCAATCGGCATCGCCGCCACTACACACACCACTTGGGGAAGCACCCCCCTCCTTTTCTATTTGCATTTTCACTTCCTCCGGGCCCCACGTGACTCTTTATATTTTCTTCTCCTCTGGGCCCCACGCGCCCCTTTTACTTCTTTCATACACACACACACACACACACCTATTTAGGGGTTTAAAAGCCACCACACGGTAAGTCGTTCCCCTTGCCGTTTATTATTTTATTTTATTTATTTTGGATTGATACTACACACACACATGTCTAATCCCCTTTCTTTACTTTTCTTTGTCTTTTGTCAGGGTAACCAACGAGGAAACGCCCTCTACTGCGGCCGGTCGTGTTCGTAGAGGAAGAGAGGACCCATGTCATCCCCCGCGCAATCTCCCCGCTAAAAAGGTATGCTCGTGATCACTTCTTCCATCCCGCACCCCTCGCCGTGCATCTCCATTCGGCACCCTCTATGACTGGCAATCACGATCCACATTTCGTCTTTATATCCACTATTCATTCCCCCCTCTTTGTGGGCACCGCGAAAGCGTCGTCTACACCATGCACCCCCACAGTAGCAACAAGAAGAAGAAGCACTGGCAGAAGATTCCATCCCTAGGACTCAGTATGATCTGCTTAAGCATCTAGACAAAATGCCAACCCGAATTTCTATTTTTGAACTGATCAAGAGGTCGCCGGTACACCAGGAAGCCCTTATGCAATATTTGTAGAAGGTGATGGTAAATGAAGATCTGCCAGTGAATCAGATAAGCACAGTCCTGACCCCCACAAGTCAACATCTAGCCATCGAGTTCCACGAACATGAGCTAGCACCTGTGGAATATCAGCGATATACTTTGTGCTTGATCGTGAAAATCAATGGAATCCGCATGACCCAGTGCTTGGTGGACACCGGGGCTTCAATCAATATCGTGTCTTTGGACACGTTAAATTTGTGTGGGGTCACATTGCAGTCAGTCCAACCTTCCTCTATCACTATCACTGCCTACGACAACACTAGCAGGCCGCCAAAAGGAGTGGTCACCTTGAAAATAGGACTAGGTCAGTCCATTACTGAGATAGATTTCCATATTCTGGACATGGACCCGAGCTTCCGCATGATACTGGGCAGGCCATTCATTCAAGCACTTGGCGCCATCACCTCAACTATTCATCAGTGCCTCAAATTCCCATACAAAGGACGGGTCGTCAAAGTCGTCAGTAAACTAATAGTTTTGTAAGTGAACGCCATGTCTGATAATTATGTCCCTTCCATATGACCAAGTAATCAGCTGCTCATGTCGGTGCTAGACATGTACGACATGCAGCAAAGTCCAGTACATTCACCATCAGTCAATGCAACAAAGAGGAGCAAGATAATAACTGAAAAGGGCTAGCAGATTATGTTGAAGATGGGGTACTAGCCGGGTAGAGGGCTGGGTGTGCATCTACAGGGAAGGACCGAAGCTGTGCAAGACAGCAAATCAAGACCCAGGGCAGGACTGTGATATAAGCTAGACAGGGAAGACTACAAGCAGAGGGCAGTATCAACGGACAAACAACCACTTACAAGGTTCCTCTACGAGCACTTCAAGAAGGGGCCGCTGCAGCCAGGAGATGAGCAAACCTCGATCATCACTTCTGAATCTTCATGTCATATTACACCCCTGGCTACATACAAGGCACTAGAAAATCTCAGGCTCCAGAAACAAAGAAAAAGGGGCGATTCTGAATGTGAATGGTACCGATGGTTTGACATAAGCGACAACGCTACTTCTTTAACTCAACTCTTCACACCAACAGATACTGAGTGGCCACTACCTATTCATGATCCTCTGGAGAAGCCGATAGCAGTCACCAACAAGAGGTAGCCAACAAATGAATGTACAGATGAAGGGGAGCCATGCATCTTTTTTGAAGAAGGTATTACTATAGGCAGGCTCAGGGCGGGCCTCTTCTCTCTGGGCATCGCTCCCACTCTCCTCCAGGCCATCACGTGGCCCCTCTTTATCTCTTTAAGCATTCCTCGAGCACCAACACCCCACTTCACGATTTCCCTCCACTCCTTCGAGCAAACGCTCACCCTCCAACTTCCTCTTGCAAATAATCTCCCTCCACTCGAGCATACGCTCATTTCCCAACTCACCCGATTGGCGATTTCACCTCGCCTTCTATTCATGATCAATAAAAACCATAAAAGTTCAAATAATTCTGAAAATGACAACAACAAAAATGCCAATGTCCAAGTGGCTGATTCCATCGTCTCCATCGAGGAGACTTCTTACCTCTCCACCGAGTGTGCCCCAACCTACGGGCCACTCCTCCCTAGTCAAATGACCGACCTCATGTTTCCCTCCTCGCAGGGGCTCCCACCTCCCTCCAGGCAGGGAATTCCTTTTACTGCTTTCACTCCTCCTCCATCTTCCCCCACGCAAGGATCTTATTTTACCATTTTTTTCTGCTCCTTCACCCCTTGCTGTAGATTCTAGTAGTTGTAGTGAGAGTCTAGGCCAGTTTAGTGTTAATCTGGGGGTAGTGCCAAAGAAAAAGTCCAAGGATAAGAGGGTTCCTCACTGTTTCCTAGCCGATCTAGCCCATAGGTGCAAGGCATGTTTAGCAATTCCAGAGTTTATTGAAGAGCCTTTGTAGTTGCCGGATATAGAATATGAGCAATCATTGTTCTTCATTAATGATGGGTTCAGAGTCTACGAAATCATGGATGACAACGATCCAACAGAAGAAGTGAACGAAGAATTTGAGGATGAGGCTGACACATTCGCAAGTGGAGTCAGAATATTCGATGAGCCATCAGCTTCCGTAGAAGAAACTATCAAAGAAATCAATCTGGGAACCGAGAAAAACTTTAGAACCATCCTCATAAGCAATAACTTATCACCAGTTGAAGAGGAGGCAATCATCGAGGTTCTCAAAGAGTATAAGGACATGTTTTCTTGGAGCTACGAGGACATGCTAGGACTGGACACCACGCTTGTTGAACACCATCTTACACTTAAGCCGGGGTCAGTCGCAATTAAGCAGCGGTTAAGATGTTTCCACCCCTCAGATGGCTTTGAAAATGAAAGATGAGATCGACAAGCTCCATAAAGCTAAGTTTATTAGCATCGTACTTTATCCAAATTGGGTGGCAAACGTTGTCCCGGTCATGAAAAAGGATGGAAGAGTCAGAATTTGCATTGATTTTCGGGACCTTAACCGCGCATGTCCTAAAGATGATTTCCCCTTGCCTCACCTTGATGTGCTCATAGATAATACAACTGGGTATGAAATCCTCTCCTTCATGGATGGCTTCTCAGGGTACAACCAAATCAGGCTAGCTGAGGAAGACTAAGAGAAGACGTCATTCACCACACCTTGGGACACATATTGCTATGTGGTCATGCTATTTGGACTTAAGAATGCTGGAGCCACTTACCGAAGAGCGATGATGGCCATCTTTCATGACATGATTCATATCTATATTGAGGTGTATGTGGATGATCTGGTCGTTAAGTGTAGAACATTGGCTGAGCATCCTAGGGTTATGACTAAGGTTTTGCAAAGATCAAGAGAGTACCAATTGAAAATGAACCCCAAGAAGTGTGTATTTGGTGTGTCATCGGGTAAACTCCTAGGGTTCATCGTAAGCAAGAGGGGTATTGAGATTGATCCTAATAAGGCGAAGGCGATAAGAGAGATGTCTCCCCCCAAGAATTTGAAGGAAGTTTGAGGATTAATCGGGAGGTTGCAATTCATTCGCAGAGGTGTAGACCCTTCTACGACCTCACCAAGACGGGAGCCAAGTTCCATTGGGACGAGAAGTGTCAGGCTGCCTTTGACGGATTAAAGGAATACCTAGCTAATCCTCATGTCCTGAGGCTGCTGACTCTAGGCAAACCTTTAATTCTTTATGTATCTATCCTGGAGGACTCTATAGGAGCTATCCTCGCACAAGTGGATGAAAAAGGCAAAGATTGGGCAGCATACTACTTGTCCAAGCTTCTTAACCCCTGTGAGTAGAGGTACACAACAATGGAGAAAATGCCGCTCTTGTCTGGGTAGTGCAGAAATTGAAGAACTATTTTCTTACTCACGAGGTACACCTAACCTCACGCATGAATCCTATCAAATTTCTCCTTGAAAAATCTGACCTTACTGATAAACTAGCACGTTGGCAAAGCTTCCTTTCTCAGTTTGATATCACCTATATTCAGCAGAAATCAAACAAAGGCTATGCTATAGCTGAGCATCTCGCCCATCACCCTATTCCCTAGTTTGATCCTGTTCGCTCATAGTTTCCAGATGAAGAACTGATGTCCCTTAGTCAATCTAATCCTATGTGGACATTGTATTTTGTTGGAGCTCTGAATTCTCATGGAAAGGGTATCAGGACTGCTCTCCTATCACTTGAAGGGGACACCATTCCACAGGCTTTTCAGCTGGCATTCCCTGTCACCAACAATATAGCTGAATATGAAGCTCTGCTAGCCGGACTTGAGGCCACACATTTTTATGGTGTTACCCATCTGCGAATTGTGGGTGACAGTCAATGATCCTCCGCCAAGTGCTCACCAAATATTGCACACGTGATCCAAATCTTAAGCCATACCAAGAACTTGCCTCAGCATATGCCAAGCTATTCTCTAAAATTACTTTTGTCAACGTCCCTCGTCACCAAAATCTTCTAGTAGACGCTCTTGCCACTGTTGGCTCAACTCTCAACATGACTTATCCTAGGGATTTTGATACCATTCGCATCGAACGACGCCATACCCTAGTTGTTCAAAATCCAATCTTTCTTTAGATCAAGGAAGAGATGTTGAAGAAGGCAGAGAGGAAGAGTAAGAAGGAAATCATACTATTAGAGCTAGAAGAGGAATTGGATGATGAGGAGAAACTATGGTATTCTGAGATAGCTAAGTACTGCAGAGATCATACGTACCTTGAGGAAGCCACGAGCGAAGAAAAGAGGGCCATAAGGAGAATGTCCCAGAAGTGCACATTGGTTGGCAATACCTTGTATAGAAGGGGTCTCACCAGAGTTTTACTTAGATGTCTGGATGATCCTGAGGTTTGGAAAGTTGTTGAGGAGGCTCATTCAGGTGTGTGTGGGGGTCATGTAAATAGTCAAATGCTTGCCAAGAAAATCCTTAGGCAATGCTTTTACTGGCCTACTTTAGAGGAGGATTGTTCCATCTATGTCCGTCAATGTGTTAAGTGCCAACTACACGCTGAGAAAATCCATTCTCCATCCTCTACACTCCACCCAATATCCTCCCATTGCCTTTCTCTATGTGGCCTTTCGACATCATTGGTCCTCTTGGTGATCCGAACTTTCAAAACAAGTCAAAATCATACATCCTCACTGTAACGAAGTACTTTACCAAGTTGGCGAAAGCTGAAGCACATGTGGAGGTCAAGGTAACAACTTTGTGCAAATTCATCTTGAAGAACATCATCACCAGATTCGGCATACCAAGTACCATCATCACCGACAACGGACCACAGTTCTTTTCTCGAGAGCTTCAGGACCTCTGCAACAGGTATAAAATTGCATTGCACCATTCATCTCCATATTATCCGCAAGGCAATGGCCAAGTAGAGGCCACAAATAAAACCCTAATCAAGATCATAAAGAAAACTTGTGAGGCTAATAAGTTCTCAGACTGGCCAGATAAGCTTATAGAAGCTTTATAGGCCTACCACACTTCAATCCGTACTCCCACAGAGCAAACACCATTTGCCCTCACTTATGGAATGGAGATTGTAGTACCATACGAGATTCTTATCCCCTCACTAAGAGTCCAGCTTGACAAGGACTTGTCAATTGATGAGTGACGTGAATCGCTCCTTGCACAACTGGAACTTTTAGATGAGAAGCGTCTGCTCGCCGCAGAACATACAAAAGCATATCATAATAGGCTCACTCGCTTTTACCAAAAGAGGGTAATTGAGAGAAAATTCAAAGTCGGTGAAATGGTTATCAAGAGAATCTTTGTAAAACCTGGTGGTTCCCGGTCTAAACTCCAACCAAACTGGGAAGGGTCGTACGTAGTCAAAGAAGCATATCCAGGCAATGCGTACAGGCTAGTGAACATGGAGGGTGAGGAACTCTCCCACACTATACCTCAAGAAATACTACCCCTAGATAGGTGTTTGGATTTACATGGTACACAGACCCCAAAATGAAAGTTGTCATTTCTAATTCATTACTTATTCTTGGTGAGTTAACCAAAGGTGTCGACACTCACACACATTTACATGCCCACCCTTGGAAGCTAAAAGCACAAAATATGAGGGAGATCAATGCTTAGCCAAGAGTCTAAGGCATCACTGTTTCTCTTCCATTCGGTCTGCCAATAGAAATGGGAACTTGAGGGATCGACCTTCAAATTTGTCCAAAGCTTAAATGGGTAGATGTCACGGCCCAGTAAGGGAGGAAAAAGAAAACAAGGCAAATCTAAAATGAAAAGAGCTAAAGCAAGGCAAATCCTAAACAAAGAGCACGACAAGAGCGGCAAAGTCCTCACAGAGATTCAAATGGACCTGGTCGTAAGCGTGCTAAAACTCCCACAAGCCAAAAGACTGAACCCTATTGAGTGTAGGGTAGACAAATGAGTGTCTCCCCGGTTACTCAAACCATTGGCAGGCTTCCTAAAATCATCTTCTCTTCTCCCCTACAGGTATGTCCTAGGTTCAAGGCAAGGAAACGATCAACTGAAGGGGACGTCGCCGAAAGCCATCTTGGGTGAAAGCACCACTGAAGCACGTCTAACCTTTGTTTAGCACACTCAAGAATCACTAATGAGTTTTAAATGATGGCTGAGTAATTGAAGGGTCTGGATGTTATGTTTTTCCACTTAGAGCGGATCCCCTTTGTTTCGTGCATGTTTTTGAGAAGGGACTACGTCGGGTTGCGGTCTATTTTCAAAACAAAAAAAAATCAATATTTTCAAATGCCAAAAACATCAAATATTTTAAAATTAAAAAAATGAATATATCAAAAATCTCAAAAAATGAATACTTTCAAAATTCTAAAAAAAATTGCATACTTTCAAAACTAAAAAAAATTGAATATGTTGAAAACACAAAAAAATGATGAATTGACCCTCCCTCATTTGCATGAAGACATTGAATGCATGCTCATCTTTTAATTTCATGTTAGCATTTGCCTGCCTACGTGCCGTATTTTAATTATGTTATTTCCTTATTTACACCTTATTTGAATATAGGCTCAGCCCCTTAACAAGAGCATGAAGTCTAGTTCGCCTAATGTGCAAAGAGTTGAGCCAGAACAATCATTTAACTTGTTTGTTCAAGTAATTTTCAGGCACAGCGAGAAGGAAGGCAAAGCATATCTGTATATATCATGGCGAAAAGGGGGCTAGCCCAAATGTACAACATATAAAAAGGTACCCCATTAGGTACACATCATCATCATAAAAGACAAAAAAAAGGTACAAGTCATGTAGGTGGCCTAACTCTCGCCACCACTCTCAGCTGGTCGAGGGTGCCGGTTGCTCTCCGCCTCATCGGGGTTTGCAGTCGAGCGAGGAGGCGGTGGCCTCATGGAGGCGCGGGAGTCGGTAGACCTCTGGGCACCACGCCCCTCCTGGATGTTCCTTTGGTACTCAGAGGAAGTCACTAGATAGCTGGCGGAGTATGCGCTAGCTTGCCCCTCCCTCACAGCGCGCTCTCTGCCATGCCGGTACCAGTCCTCGGCCTCTCGCAGCAGCCGCTCCGAGACACCTAGGCTGGTGCATGTGTTCAGGACCTGCTGGGATAGACGCTCATGCTCCTCCGTCCACCGGCTGCGCTCCTGCTCCCACCGGCCACGCTCGCACTCACGCTCTCTCCGCTCCACGGCAAGCGTCACCCTCAGCTCGGCAGCCTCATGTGGCAGGTCCGTGTCACGTTGGGAGGCCTAAGTGCGCAGCTCGAACAGCTGCTATGTCAGCTCCGCCACCTTAGCACCTGCAAGCATCACCTGCGTGATGGCACTCTGAAGCTCGGAAGACTGCATACAAGATAACACATGTAAGTAATAAATAGTTCATGGACATATGTGTAATTGATTTACTTACCCGTGCAGAAAGGTCACGCTTCGCTATCTTCGCATGTGTCACAGCTGCCGCCAACTACGCCCGGAGAGAAGCTACCTCCAGGTCTGGAACGCTCATGCTCGTGGAGGCACCCGCAGGGTCAGTGCGCTCCACAGCGGACTGCTCTGCACGCTGCCCACATCAAAGATTAGGTCAGCACATGGTAAGGTAAGAAAGCAAAGGTAAATCATATGAAGTTACCAGAGTCACCAGGGCCGCACGTGCCTTGGCCAGCTGGGCCTCCGTACCCGCCAGCTAGGCATGGAGGGTCTCGATCAAACCATCCCAGGCATCCTGCACATGCACGCATTTGTTAGGCCAATTATACATATCATAATGAGCAAATAAAGTCTAGAAGTGCATACCCTAGCTAGTCTTATGTGGTCGCGGTCCCCATACACCTCCTGGTAGCACTGGAGGTAGGCGAAGCTGTCTGTCGCGTCAGACTCCACCAAGATCCCTCCTCAACACCAATCAGCGTACTGGTCGGGCCAGCGAAGGCGCCAATCTACCTTCTTTGCCTTCCCCCTCGTCCTCCAGCCAATCCCTCTCGGCTCCACCTCATCCGACCATACCTGGTGCAGGCCTAACGTCCTTATGGTGAGCCTCAGGCGGAGAGGCTTGATCTTGTTCAGACAATGGACCCAAAGGTCTCGCCTGAAATGAGGTCGCCCACTCACTACCCAGGGCTGGCCATCGTCAGTCATACCCACATAGGGCTGCCACGCCACCTGCATCCATGCACACATAATATGACATATCATACATCATAAAGAAATGCATGAGAGGAATGAGGTAGAACACATACTAGGAGGGCCGGGAAATCTTGGATGTCACGGCGAAGAGTGTTGAGCTGGAGGGAAAAGGAGGCCGCCATCACCACTGGCAGCCACCTCCGAGAGAGGGGAAGTGCGTCTGGACGCACCTCGGTAGCCCTCCCCAGAGGAAAGTAATAGTAACTCCAAACTTGCATGCATGAACACATTGTTTATTTTGACTAATTAGTTTAATGTAGGAAATTTAAGAAGGCTCAAAGCAAGATCACGTACCTGGAGGAAAGGGGTGAACCCTTCCACTATCATCTTGCAGCCGGTGCCACTGGAGAGGTTGGCGAAGGTGTGCACCAATAAGGCCTCACCCCACGCATACTGGCCAACCCACTCTAAATCCTCGAGAATCTCCAAAAACTGGCAATGGATGTCGTCTCCCTTCGTACCCAGGAGCATCTTCCCCAAGAATAGTACCAGGAACCTCCTCAGGTCTCGATCCACCCGCTCCTCGTCCTCGGGATCTTGGCCATATACTGCCCTGGCCAGCCCCGTTGTATGCTGCACGAACTCCTATAGCAACTGCTCCCCGGTCTGCCTAACCCCACGCAGACTCAAACTCTCCGAAAGCTCCACCCGATCGACTATCCTTCGGTCGCCAAAGTCATCTACACTTTCCGGCTCCAACACTAGCAGGTCATGTGCAAACTCTGTATAATCAATGTCGGTAATGCCTGTCATCGCCTCCCCATCCACCCGGAGGCCGATGATCCTCGCTACATCTTCCAAAGATGGCACCATGTGCCCCCACGACATCAGGAATGCCCTGCTCACTTTGTCCCATCTCTCTCAGGGCCTGGACCAGGGGACTGTCTACGTAAAAGGGCTCGATCTCCAAGATCGGCCTGAACACCATGGCCCTCACCCTCTCCCGCTGGAAGTCTGGGAGCCCCTGGTATGCCGCTATCACCAGCCGCCAGTGAATTTGGGGCCTCATGATCCCCTCCATACAAATAAATCAAGACACAAGTCAGTGAATATATCGCATAGTTAAAATAGTCAAAACACTACAAAATAGGCCCAAAATCAGGTCCTCGGGTGACCCTTTTGAATCGCGACCAACTCAGTGGTCACACTTCTGTGTGAATCGTAGCCGCTGAGTCGGTCACGCTTCATGTTAAAATGTGACGGCTTTAGCCATCTTGATTTAACATCTTGAATCGTCGCGATTCACTCACTCATCTTCTCCGACCTGACAGCCCTCCTTCTCCTCTCACCGATGCACAAATCACAAGAAGGGCATAAGGGTACTTGCCGTGTCACCACGAGGGGGCACCTCGCGTCCTCTCCTTCCTCGCCGGAGCCGTCCTCTCGGCACTTCCTCCTCCTCTTCCTCCATCGCCACCGCCAGGACTTCTTCCTCCGCAGCCACCATCGGTGTTTCTCCTCCCATCGCTAGGAGCTCCTCCACCATCATCCTCGCTGCTATGCCCGGCGTCTCCACCATCTCCTCCTCCATCACCGTCGCCGACGCCATTGCTTCTTCCTCCGCCGATGTGCCCTCCGCACGCTGGCGCTTCGTCACCATCATCTTCATCATCGTCAGTTAGAGCTTGAGAGTAGAGAGATGAGGGAGCTTGAGAGAATTGAGGGAGAAGGGAGAATGAGAGAATTCGGGGTCGAGAGAGGTGAAAGGAGAGGAAGGAGGCGGTCTCGGGCATTTTATAGCCTCCGGAAGCATTTTAAAATGCTACGGACACAGTCGTCGCAATTTTGAGGCGTTTAATTAATATGTGACGGAGGCCATCATCGCGATTCAAAAAGCCATGATTACCCCGGCGCTGAGTTTAAGGTGCGGATTTTGAAATTTTGAAGTACAAATTGATACGCGACGGGGTATATGGTCGCGATTTAAGAAAAGCGCGACGGCCCAGATGGTCGCAGATCAAGAAGTAAAGCGCGACGACCGTGTCTGTCGCGATTCAAGAAACCCACCCGAGGGCCAATTTTTGAGAAAAAATCTAAGTACTTTGGATGATATGATCATGATAGATAGTGTATTTTGGTCTTGTAAAGGATGCAATTCATTTCTTATTAAGGGTTCAATTGTGACGTTTACAAACGGCCACCTTGGGCCAGAATTTCATGAGTTCTTTTACATACTTCATCCACTCTTCCTCAACCTCCTCGACATTTGGGACCGGCCGCCTGAAAGAGTAGACTTTCCATAGCGCCTTGATGGTGACCGCCTCTTCTCCATCGACGTTGGTACCGATCTCCCTTCTCTTGATCGGCGGTAGATGAGACGGCCCTTCGAAGTCACGTCGTGGAAGTCTGAGTTGGGAAATGCAGCGGTGTGCGTTGTAAAGCACGAACTCGTTTGCTCCGATCAGCCGCAACTCCACGCCGAGTGTTATCCGTGTCCGTAGGTCCTTGGCTAGAAGTGGCGCCGGAGTACAGGTGAACGCGTTCCTGGGCATGCTTCGGAGGTGATCACGCCAATCTGCCCACGTCTTGAGTTGAGGCACACAATTTGCCACATGCCCTTCTAAGCCGACTAAGCCGTCCATGTGTAGGAACGGGCTCTTGAAGAAGATACAGGACGAGCTAGTAGCCTCATTGTTGACATCAAATTTAAAGTGCAAGTCAATCCAACAAGTGAATAACAACATAGATCCATAGGGAGGCATACCCAAGCTCGCCGCCATAAGCCCACTGTAGAGGAAGGCTAACACTGCCGGTCCCAACCTCTCTCCCTCCCATATGCCGCACACCGCACTTAGTTTCTCTTCTTCAAGTACGTTGTCCATGGACGGGAAGAGGAGTGCACCCGCCAAGCATATGGCGAATCCCTTCTTCACTTTCTCCAGTTTTGTGTCATCCTCCGCCTTCGGTATCTCTCTCGTAGTCCAAGTCGCTAGCTTTAGCAGATTTATCCCCTTTCTGGCTTGGACGTCTTGAGCCGCTCGTCCACTCCCCATAAATCTCTCGAGCACCTCCTTGCTCGTAACGCTCCTCGACATGATCGCCATCTTGTCCTCGTCACCTCTTCTCATCTACTTCAAGCCTAATAATAATTCAACTTCTTCCAATAGGATAGTGGCTTCAAAGGTCTTGAAGAGGAAAGTGTGGGTTTGAGGATGCCATAGTTCTACAAGTGCACCCATGGCTGCCTAATCAAGGTGGATTTCATGGTATCTTTTGGCATGAATGGTAAGGTTATTGATTCCCCACCTAGAGAGGATAGACTTCATGTCAAGGCTTATAAAAGAGGTTAACTTTTGGAGCCATGGGAGATGCATATATCTTCTAGTGCTCTGGAAGATGGGATAGTCCTATGGATTATTTGGCCATGCATGGATGGATTTGGGTAATATGGTTTAAATTTGGCAAGAGAAGATGGCACATGGAGGCATGTGCATGGGAGTTTGGGTCATAGGAGGGAGATTAGAATTTGATCATAGGGAGCATGACATGGGTTGGTATGGTCATGATGGAAAAAGTGACACATGGTATGGCATAAGTAGAGTTTGGATACATGGTGCTGGGAAGGTTCGGCCATGGTAGATATTGGAGGGAGAAAAAGAGAAAAGAAAAAGAAAAATAAAGGGAGAGAATAAGAAGGCATTAAGAACATTGAAGAACACATCTAGAACAAGCAAGAACAAGTTAAAATCAATGCAAGAAAATCATAAACTCACCAACTTGGCTTGAGTAAGCTTGCATATGTGTCCTTCCATCTTGCTCAATCTTTGGAATCCCTCAATTCTTGGCCTCTTGGAAGGAGGAGCACCACCATGCTCCATAACTTCTCTCCTTCTCTTCTTCTTATTCCTTTTCAATAGCTTGAATTTTGCACTTTGGAGAGGGTAAAAAGTGTGAAGAGAGCAAGAGGAAGGTGGTTTTAAAGCCCTATGGTCGCAAAAGCCCGCAAGGTAAGTCTAAACCTAGCAATAAGTGTAAAATAGGTAAGAAAATCTGTCTCGGGAGGAACCTTCAAAATCACGACCGACACATACGTTGCGATTCAAGCGCTTCACTCCAACTTCCAGTTCGACTGAAGAAGGAAAAATGCGACCACTCATGTCGTCGCAATTCAGGTAAGTAAAACGCGTCCATATACCCTGTCGCAATTTACAAACATCATTATTTTCAAATTTGTGCTTTATATCTGTTGCTTGTCAGTGCTAACCACTCTTTGAGCGTAGGTTGAGATACGTGCCCCTCGCTAAAAGTTTCACGTCTATCTTCATAAATTTCTGGTACCACTGCATTTTACTATACAATATACTCTATTAGAGCATATCAAGGACCTTGAGGCTTTGATGAATCTGAAATTTGAGTTCCCCTCCACCGCCAAAAATAATGATAATTTTAGAGGATTTTTATGACTTGAGGATAGGCCGTTATGCTTTGTAAGGAGGATGACGGACCCATGCATGGAAATCTTGGTGTCCTAACTTAACTCAACATCGTAACAATATTATCCTTGATTAGTTTATATTTTTTTGTTTTAATCTTTTTCTTTTAGCCCAGCATGCACCATGTAGGACTTTGAGCTCATTTCCAGAAAATTACTCTTGCGCTTATTTGAAGAGATCCACTTACTCTTAATTCTAATTAACATGAAATATTCCACTCCGAGTCAAGTACTCAGTTCACCTTGTTGATATTCGAAGACTGTCTTTTTAGAACCTCCTTGTTTTGGATTCCTATATCAGTTCATCTATTTTCCTATAGATCCACCTTGGCTGTAGCACGTCCACAAGTTGGTAAGCGCTCCCCAATGGTGAAACCTACCAGATTGTGTCCGTAGGTACTTCCCCAATGCTGGAAGTTGATCTCTCCCCTTCGTGCCCACGTGCACACCCTTTCCCTTTGTCCAAACATTGAGTTATCTCTTGAGGCTTTCTACCAAGCCGCTTCACTTTGAATTGAAGAACAACTCATGTCGTATGTTGTTGAAGGCGTGTCTCATCACACATTGGCTTCTACTTTTCAGTCATTCCACTCAATTCTCTTCATTTCTTTCATCTTGTGTCTTTACGCTCCATTTCCTTGCAAAGCAGACGCCAAGGTGAGGCACCTGTAGACACGCCCATTTTACAACATATTGAGTACATTTCATGTTATACTATAATGCCTCAAAATGGCTCTTTTTAATTAACCTCTTGAGTGATTTTCCTATTTTTATGGATTTTTCTAGGACTTTTAGGAATTTTTCTAGGGGTCTTAAGGGGTCCTCTGTGCGCATTTGATCCGCGACAAACACAGTGGTCGCTTTTTAAGAATTTGATTTGCGACGGGTAAAATCATCGCGTATTTCCTTCCTATTTTCGGAGCCAACTATGTTTTGAAATCGCGTCCATCAGAGTCGTCACGCTTAAGAGTTTCTAATTTTGATTTATGGAAAATTCCCAAAATTGTTTTTAGAAAGATTTTGTTGCTAATTAGAATCACGTCCACATAGTCCATCGCGTCTAACCTTCCATTATGCAAAAGATTAAATCCCAGAAAAAGATCGATTCTTTCAAATACGCGACCACTAAGGTCATCGCGATTCAACTTTCTAATTATTTAATTTGGTAAGAATCCGATCAGTATTGGAAGTGTTATAAACGCGTCGGACTATGTTGTCGCGATTTCTATACTTGCTATAATCCATGAAACAATCGATGTAAGGAAGTGTTTGAAGCGCGACGGACTATCTCATCACGATTTAAATCCCTCCTATGATCGATGTTTGGAAAGACCACAATCGAAGTGAGGAATGCTTTTAAACGCGACGCTTTGGTCGGTCGCGATTCACATTAATAGACGACCACTGTGTCAATCGCAATTTTCCAATTTTTCCTCTATAAATAGATCACCTAGGCCATTGTTTAAAGAGGACCCAAGCATTACGGCGAAGCCCTGCTGCATTGAAGAGCCAAATTCCGAGCTTAAAGAGAAGAACCCTAATCTCAAGCCACTTCAAGTCTTCATCAAGTGGAGCTCGGTCCTCAATCTCTCAACCCCCTTTGGAGCAAGGAGGAGGAGTCTTCCTCTTTGTCCATCACAACACCAAGCTTCCTACATCACCCATTTTCTTTCCCCTCTTTCTTTTTTCTTTTTTTATTTCGTTTCATTCTTAGTGCATACATCACACTAGTCACAATCACACAACACTTCATTTATTTCACACTTAATCATTTTAGGGGTTTAACACGACCTCCGCAAGGTGTGTTCAAGCCCATGCCATCACAATTTTCACATCTCTCTTCATACTTGACACTACATAACTTGAACTAATCATTTCTTTCACTTGTTTGTTTATTTCTCTTTCTTGCAAGGTAAACAACTAGCTAAAGTCTCCTCTGCCGACCGGCTGGTTGGAGAAGTAAGAGTCAACTCACGACCTTAACTCCCGCGATCTTTGGGTAAAGGTAAGTAAATTCCACCTTTTGCTCATTTCTTCGGTACCCTCGCGTATCTGGCGATCACATCTCCTCCATAGTGCACACACGCACTCTCTTCTTCTTTCCCCACTTATTTTAAAATTTCTCTTTTTTTAATTATTCTTTGTGGAGTGTTTGAAAAGCACATTCACAGGCATCTCACTTATTGTCTTCGCCTTATTGCGATCAATCTCGATACCCCTCTTGCTCACGATGAACCCTAGGAGTTTACCCGATGACACACCAAACACGCACTTCTTGGGGTTCATTTTTAGTTGAAACTCTCTTGATCTTTGCAGAACCTTAGTTAGAACCCCAGGATGCTCAGCCAATGTTCTAAATTTGACCACCAAGTCATCCACATACACCTCAATATAGATATGAATCATGTCATGAAAGATGGCCATCATCTCTCTTTGGTAAGTAGCTCCAGCATTTTTAAGTTCGAATGGCATGACCACATAGCAATATGTGGCCCAAGGTGTAGTGAACGACGTCTTCTCTTGATCTTCCTCAGCTAGTCTGATCTGATTGTACCTAAGAAGCCATCCATAAAGGAGAGGGTTTCATAGCCGACCGTATTATCTATGAGCACATCAATGTGAGGCAAGGGGAAATCATCCTTAGGACACGCGTTGTTAAGATTTTGGAAGTCAATGTAGATTCTGACTCTTCCGTCATTTTTCATGACTGGGACAATGTTTGCCACCCAATTAGGATAAAGTATGACTCTAATAAACTAGGTTTTACGGAGCTTGTCGAGCTCATCTTTCATTTTCAAAGCCATCTGAGGGTGGAAACATCTTAACCGTTGCCTAATTGGGACGAACCCCGGCTTAAGGGTAAGGTGATGTTCAACAAGCGCGGTGGTCTAGTCCTGACATATCCTCGTGGCTCCAAGCAAACATGTCCTTGTATTCTCTGAAAACCTCGACAATTGCCTCCTCTTCAGATGGTGATAAATTATTTTTTTTTAATGTAGCGGAACCAAAAGAGGTAGGTAGGGGCGACCTCACAGTGTGAGAGGGCCACTACCTTCCCCAACGGCTAAGGGTTAGATTTTCATATATGAAATGAGAAGAGGTACATAGGTGGCCTATGGCCTAATGGAAGGATTCCCCACCTTATTATGGTGGTAGTGATCCTTAACAACAGGGGGCAGGTCGGCCCAAAAGTTCCAAGTGACAAGCGAAGGATAGGATAAGGCAAAGCTTGCTAAGCTGTCCGCGACTTTGTTGGCTTCCCGGGGGGTGTGGGTGATTTCTGCCTGCAGGTCTTGGGTCTTGGCAGTGATATCTTGCATTATGCATGCCAAGTCCCAAGGGCAAGGGTGTTGATCAGTCACAATCTGAAGGAGGTTGTAAGAATCTGTCTCAACCAACACTTCTGAAATTCCATTTCTGCAGCACATGGAAATACCGTCTCTAAGCGCCAAGGCCTCAGCGGCCAGGCTGGAGCTTAAACCATAGTAAGCATGGGCAAAGGCACAACACATGTTGCCCTCGTGGTCACGAAGAATGCCCCCGCCTCCAGCTTCACCCGACGTCAAGTTGAATGCACCATCAACATTCAGTTTTAATCTCCCCGGTGGGGGAGTAAACCAGTGAACCATACTAGGGATTCTTGCTTGCAACTTGTCCTTCACAGTAATAACTTGACCAAGGGAGGTTAACCAAGCTTGTGGAATTTTCTGAAATTTGAAGGATGTGCAGATTGCTCGGATGGAGAGAATGCTTCTAATAACAATGTGTTTGGCCTACATCACTTGGTCTTGGAATCTAGCTCTGTTCCGGCTGCACCAATTCTCCCACAGGACCGCCATGAATGTGCAACGAATAAGGCGAGCAGCAAAAGAATCAGGTTCCCGGTGAGCTAGGAAGTCAATCAGACCATCTGCCACAACTATTACATTGGTGTTACTAAAATGCAGAAGATGAGACAGGTCGGACCAGACCTGATTGGCAGTGTTACTTCTGAAAAACAAGTGTAGGGCAGTCTCTTCTTGAGGTTGTGGACAGCAGGAGCATTTGGAGGCGAGAGGAACACCCTTGTCTTTCACAGTCCTATCAACAGGTACAACATTTAGAATTATTCGCCATGCCAGGACAGACCATTTGAGGGGATGTATGGTGACCAAAGGATAGCCCACTGATGATCGGCTTAAGGAGTAAGGATGGACCGGACTGATTTGGTGGAGAATTGGCCATTCTGAGTAGGACACCAAATCCAAGTATCTTGGGTGTTATTATTGGTCAAGAAGTTAGCAAACAGGTTCCTGGGGCAATGCCGGAAGGCCAACTGCAGTTGGTTACTCATGGGGTCGCTGAAAGCCTGTTGAATGGTACAATCTTTGTTGGGCGTGTTGATCCATATGTCCTCTGGGAGGTACTCTTTCAGCGGAGTTTTCCTGGTCCAAACATCATACCAGAAATAAGCATTAGAACCGCTGTCCATAGAAATTATCCTGTAGTTTTTGTGGATGATATGAGCTGCTCGCTGCCATAATCTCCTGTCTGCGACCAGCATGAAAGGGAAGTGGGCTTCAGAGTGGTGACAGCTGAAGAGGTGTTTGCCCCTAAAGAATTTGGCCCACAGAGAATTATTAGTCAAAGCTCTCCAAAGCATCTTGGTTCTAAGTGCAATTTGCATAAGATTCAGGTTCAGAACTCCAAGACCTCCACACTCCTTAGGCTGAGCAATGGTGTTCCAGTTTTTCCAATGCCTTTTCGGGGATCCCTCATATGAACCCCAGAAAAAGTTGGCAAGAATTCTGTGGAAGGCTCTAACAATGGTGGATGGGATTGGCATTGCATTCATGGTGTAAATGGGCAGGGCGAACAGGATATGTTGGATCAAAATAAGTTTACCTCCGGAAGATAAAAGTCCAGTTTTCCATCCTTGCAGCTTGTTAACAGTCTTTGAAATTATATTGGCAAAATGAGTTGGTTTCTGACGGCCGGAATAAATGGACACCCCCAAGTATTTGATTGGCAGCCTGACTCTTACAAATCCGGTAGTCTTGCTGATTTTCTGGATCAGACCTTCCGCGGCATGAGTAGGAACATAGAATGAACTTTTATGTTTGTTAATGAGCTGACCGGATCCCTCTTCATGATTTTTGAGAAAGGCCATGAGCCTTCGCAGGTGTCTCACAGTGGCATTGGTGGAGATGAGGGTGTCATCCGCGAAGATAAGGTGTGATACAGCCGGGCATCTTGCATTGGTTTGGTACCATCCGCCACTGCTATGCTGGAATAGATTTCGGAGTCCCCTACTGAGGGCTTCTTCCGCGAGAATGAAAAGGGCTGGAGCCACGGGGTCCCCTTGCATAACCCCCCTAGATGACTTGAAGAAGCCATGCGTCTTGCCGTTAAGAAGAACGGAGAACCAGCAATTGGAGAGCAGAGGCTCGATGTTGGATATGGCTTGGAGTGAAAAGCCAAATCTGTGGAGGACAGCATAAAGGAAATCCCATTCAAGTCTGTCATAAGCCTTGGCCACGTCAAGCTTGATGATCATATTACCCCCTCTACAAGGCCTTCCAAGGTGTTGAAGAATATCTTTAGTGAGAAGAATGTCTTCAGCAATGCTTCGCCCTTTGGTGAATGCCCCTTGCTCCTCAGAGATCAGAGATGGCAGTAGCGTGCCAAGCTTGTCAGAAATGATCCTAGAGATGATCTTGTATAGGAAGTTAGATAGGCTAATCGGTCTGAAATCAGAACAAACCTTCGGGTTCTCAACTTTTGGGATAAGAGTGATGAGGGATGAAGCGAGGGCTGTTGGCAGTTGATGGCCACAGAAGTAAGACTGGACATCAGTAATAACATTAGTTTGGATGAAGTCCCAACAAGCATGGAAGAAGTGTCTGGAGAAACCATTGGGTCCCGGGGCACTGTCGGGGTCCATACTATGGACAACCTGCTTGATTTCCTCCGGAGTGGGCACATTGCAGAGTATGGAGTTATCTTTTTCAGTCAGCAACTGAGTATATGCTCCGAGATTCCTGGTTGAATCTGATGGGGTGCAGACTTGAAAGCCTCGGAGAAGTGGTCAACAAACAAAGCTACAATCTCATCTTCACCATTCACAGCCGAGCCATCCTCTTTGTGCAGTTTGGATATTTAAGAATGCTTTCTCTAGGTGAGTGCATAAGCATGAAAAAATTTTGTGTTATTGTCCCCTTCCTTCAACCATTTAAGTCTGGATTTCTAACGCCAAAGTCTCTCTTCCTGCAGAAGAAGTTGTTCCAGTTTATCCTTAGCTAGAGTAAAAGCTGTGTGGTTGTGCTGAGAGTCATCCTCCTCATAAGCCTTTTGAGCAGTAGCAAGCGTGGCTTCAGCTTCTTGCATATTGAGGGACACGTTGCCAAAAACTTCCTTGTTCCATTTCCTATAGAAGAGCTTCATGTGCTTCATCTTTTGGATTATATTAAGCATGGGATAAGAGGAGGAGGGGGCCATCCTCCAGGCTGCAGCAGAGTCAGCCACAAAACTATCATGAACACACCACATATGCTGAAAGGTAAACCTTGACGGGCCCTTCTTGGTTTCAGTTGTGCTGGATATGAGGAGCGGGCAGTGGTCACTGCAAGCTTTGTCCAAGTGTTGAACATGGACAGCGGGGCAAGAGATAGCCCACTCAGCATTGAAGAAGAGACGGTCGATTCTAGTACATATACTGTTATGTTGCTAACCATTGAACCATGTAAATTTACTTCCACTAAATCCGGCATCTTCAATCCCTGCAGCAGACACACACGCTTGGAAGTCCATGACAGATTTGGAAAGACACCTCTTGCCTCCTTTCTTCTCATTAAATGCCAGGTAGGAGTTGAAGTCCCCCCCAACCAGCCACAGGGCCTTACAGACAGCAGAAAAGTCGATCATGTAATCCCAAAGCATCCTCCTCTCATTCACAAAACAACTAGCATGCACAACCGTTAGGAAAAAGGTTTTGCAAAAATCTGATGACACTGAAACTGTTATAATTGATCACTATAATCAGTCTTCAAAATGTTAATGTTTTCCTCCCAAAACATCCATATACGGGCCTGCTCATTCATGTTAGCTACTGAGTGGGCCATATGGAGTTTATTCCTGTAAATGTCAATGCAAGAAGCTTTTTTCTTGGGTTCAATAATAGCTATAATGGACAGATTGTACCTACGTTTCAAAATCTTCAGTCTCCTAATGGACTGGGCATTACCAATGCCCCTAATGTTCCATATTAGGATCTTTTGATTCATTGATCTTGGGGCTTGATGTGTTACCACGCAAACCACCACGGGTTCGGACACCTTCGTCTCTTGGTTGCTGCTGTGCCTTGTGTTTCCCAGCAAAAGTCACATGGAGATTGTTGAGGTTATCATCCTCCAGTAGGGTCAGACTAGGGGCAGCTCTGACATTATGTATAATAGGAAGAGATATTATGATACCTTTGTTGTTTGGGGGCTGTGTTACCTGTCTTCCTTCATCTTTTGAACAGTCCTTCCCTTTCTGTTTTTTGTGGTGGTCTACAAGATCATTGAGTTCTTTTCCAGCAGGGGGCATTGCATCATTAACTTCGTCTTGCTGGCTGACAGAGTCTTCACTGATATGCATATTGTGCTTGTGTGCTGTGAGGTTGCTCTCTTGCTGTAAGCTACAGGGTAGGGGGGACTTTGTCTTGGGCGGCCCAACTTCCTTGCGCGCAGGAGGGCTGTCACTATTTTTGGTGTTGTGGAGTGGTGCTGGAAATCCATCAAACACCTTGTGTGCTTTGTTGCTGACGCTGGCCGTAGACTGCTTGTTTTTTATGGGGGCAGCAGTAATTGACAAAGGACTGTTTCTCTGGGTGCCAAGTTGGGTAGGAGTTCCATTCCCGTAGTCAACCTTGGCATTCACCTCATTGTGGGCTTCATGTCGACCTCTGTCATAGTGCCTTGGGTTTGCTCCTGGTCATTAATGCTGGGCACGATGGTAGGTGCCCCATGCAGAAGTTGATTGGCGGTGTTAATTTCATGCACTTGCGTGGTTTCACTGGACTCTTTTGTTGGACTGAGAGGCATTCCAGTCTAATCCCAGCTTTGACCGGCCTCTAGGTAGTTGCTTTGAGGGCAGCTGGTGGCTGGTGGTTATCTTCCTGGGCACCATTAGCCGTGGTTTCCTTTTTTCCGGAAGCAGCTTGACGACAGTTCTTGTTGATGTGTCCAAGTCTTGAGCAGGCGGTGCAGAAGATGGGGGGGGGGGGGGGGGGGGGGGGGGGCGGGGGCGGGGTAGACAATAGGCTGCCAGGTTCCTCCTGCTCCAACCCCCACCCAGACATGGTCTGGGAGCTTCTTAGAAACATCCATCTGAACACAAACCACTGCGGCATCTGCTTTGACCATTCTTGAAGTGTTTTGATCTATCTGCAATACAGGGCCGATGCTCCCTGCTATGGACCTTATCATGGGTTCACAAAAGAAATTTGCAGGGAGGCCAGGTAGCTGTAACCAGACTGGAACCAGAGGAGAGTCCTTCGTTGGAGAGAAGTCCATGGTCCATTTGGCAAACTTAAAAATTCTTCCATGAACAAACACCGTGTCTTTCAGGACCCTGTAGTAGTTCTCCTCATTTTTGAATCTGATGATTAAATGCCTTCCGTCCAGGGCACTGATGAGAAAGTCCTCTTGAAGCTTGAATCGCTGGGTTAGGTGGCTCCGGATGTCCTGGAATGGTGGCCGGCCCTGTGGAGTTTTTGCAATAATAGCTAGTTCTAGGGCTTTGCACGATTGCTTCACCTCCTCGGCTGAGAAGAAGACAGCTGGTTCTCCAGCATCGGTGGTGGCTGGAGGGTGCACTGGTACAGGAATAGTTGGCGGCTGGATCGATCTGAGAAGGACCTGTGCGAAGGTGGGGGTTGTGCCAGCGGCAGCACCCCACACACCCTTGCTTGGCGCTGTGATGGGGATGGACGGAGCTGCTGGGTTGGCGCCTGGACTGGGAGGAGCTACAGCAGGGGGCGGTAGGGGGGGAGCTGGAGCCTCGCCCTCTGTCACCATGGAGAAACACCAGGAGAGAGAATGAGCGGGAAAACCAGAGGAGAGAGAAAACCTTGTCACATTCTCCGTGGCACGATATTGCTTATGAGGACGGTTCTAGGGTTTTCCTCGATTCTCAAATTGACTTCTTTGGTCTCCACTTGCGAACGCGTCAGTCTCGTCCTCAAACTCTTCATCCCCTTCTTCAATTGGGTCGTTGTCATCCATGATTTCGTAGACGTCGAACCCATCATCAATTAAGTATAATGACTCCTCACATTCCATATCCGACAACAACAAGAGCTCTTCAATAAATTTCGAAGATGTTAGACATGACTTGCATCTACAAGCTAGATCAGCTAAGAAAAGGTGAGGAACCATCTTACCCTTGGACTTCTTCTTTACTACTAACCCCAGATCATCATTAACTTGCCCTAAACTCTTACTACAACTATCTGAATCTACAAAAGGGGGTGAAGGAGGAGGAAAAGTAGTAGAGGAAGATCCCTGTGTAGGGAAAGGTGGAAGAGGAGGGAAAGTAGTAAAAGGAGATCCCTACGTGGAGGGAGATGGGAGTCCCTACATGGAGGGAAAAAGGAGATCGGTCATTGGACCGGGGAGGAGTGGCTCGTAGGTTGGGGCACACTCAGAGGAGAGGTAAGAAGTCTCCTTGATGGAATCTGCCATTTGGAAATTGACATTTTTTTTGTTTTCAGAATTATTCGAATTTTTATGGTTTTTATTGACTATGAAAAGGGAACAAGGTGAGATTGCAAGATTGGAGAGTTGGGAGATGAGTGTGTGCTCGATCGAAGGGAGATCATTAGACAAAGGGAGTTGGAGGGTGAGCGTCTGCTCAGAGAAATGCAAGAAGATTGTGAAATAGGTCGTTGGTGCGCTAGGGATGCTGAGGGAAAGGAAAAGGGGCCACGTGGTGGTCTGAAGGAGAGTGGGCGTAATGCCCAAGGAGAAGAGGCCCGCCCAGAGACTATCTAATGTGAAACCTACTTCGTAGGGTACGTCTAGCTCCCCCTCGTCTGTCCACTCATTCAAAAACTGCCTCTTAGTTGTGACTGCCGTGGGCTTCTGCAGGAGATCTTGGATTAATGGCAGTCATTATGTGTCCGTTGGCATGAAGAGTCGACTTAGGGAAATAGCAATGTCGTTCATGTCGAACCAATGGTACCATTCACATTCAGGATCGCTCATTTTTATTTGATTCTGGGGCCTGAGATTTTCCAGAGCTTTATATGTAGCCAAGGGGACAATATGAAGTGCAAATTGACGAGCATGCACGTCTTGACATGAAAGCTAAGAGGTGATGATTGAAGTTTGTTGTTCATCCCCTGGCTGTAGCAGCCCCTTCTTGAAGTGGTGGTAGAGAGACCATGTAAGCGGTTGCCTATCAGTTGTCAAGGTCGACATCATGGTGGCCCAAGGTTTGGCTGACGCTGCTCTATGCTCATAATCTTCTTTCTTTGATTTGTATCCCAGTTCTGCCCTGGATCTTATTTTCCTGTCTTGCACTACCCTGGTCCTGCCCTGCAGATATGCACCCAGCCCTTTGCCCTACTGGTACCCCATTTTCAACATGATTTGCCAGCCCTTGTCAGTCATTATTTTACTTCTTTTCTA
This sequence comes from Colocasia esculenta, assembly GCA_014218235.1. Lineage (NCBI taxonomy): Eukaryota > Viridiplantae > Streptophyta > Magnoliopsida > Alismatales > Araceae > Colocasia > Colocasia esculenta. The sequence goes on along the minus strand of CM024757.1, from coordinate 23,673,406 downwards.
TGTAGTATTTGATGATGAATGTACCAGGCTTTGTTGCATGTCGTACATATCTAGCACTGACATGAGCGGCTGGTTGCTTGGCCATAATAAAGGGACAGAATTATCAGTCATGGAGTCCACTTCTAACAACATTGGCTTGCTTGTGACTTTGACAACCCGTCCCTTGTATGGAAATTGAGGCATTGGTGGATAGTAGAGGTGACAACGTCAAGTGCTTGAATAAACGGCCTACCCAGTATCATTTGGAAGCTCGGATCCATGTCCAGAATATGGAAATCTATTTCAGTGATGGACGGACCTAGCCCCACCTTCAGTGTAACCACTCCTTTTAGAGGCGTACTAGCATTGTCATAGGCGATGACAGTGATGGAGGAGGGCCGAATTGACTGTAATGTGACCCCACACAAGTTTAACGTGTCTAAGGACACGACATTAATGGAAGCTCCGGTGTCCACTAAGCATTGGGACACGCGGGTTCCATTGACTTTGACTGTTAATCATAGAGCATACTGCTGGCCCGTAGATGATATGGCAACAAGCTTTCTAGAGGGGGGGGGTGAATAAAATAGCTGCAGAAATACTGAAACTAAAACATAAAAATCACCATTTGAAAACTTCGATTAGTGAATATAGTTGTGTGCGAAAATAGAGTAGCAGTGCGAAAGCAAATTTAAGCAATCACACAAGAACACATAAATTTTATCCTGGTTCGGTACTTCTCAAATAGAAGACCTACATCCAGTCCCCAAGTAAATCTTGGGATTTCACTAACCAGGGTACAATCGCCCCAAGGATATGCAAACCTCCAGCTCCCCGCTGGTCCTCACTTCTGTTACAGGTTAAGAAGCCACCCTCCTAGAACAAATCCCAGTGCAGTTCTGCTAGACTTAAACCCCCAGCTAGGTTCTGTTGACACCAACCCCAGCGAGGTTCTTCCCTTAACCCAAGGGAAATACTATATACAGTCCTACAGCTGGATAGAAACCACCAGCACCCTACTGGCCTACTCTTCACACAGGAAGAGGAATATTGTATGCAGTCCTACAGCTGGACCAAGTCTTTCTTAGAAAAAGAAAGAACGTATTAAGAGCTATACAAGATGGACACTAAGGAACTCAAACTCTCAGCCACAGACTCTCCTCCAGCTTTATAATGATGCACAGAGAGAGTGAAGAGAGAAAAGAAGCTTGAATGCTTGAAGACTTCAGATGGCTGCGTGCACACTTCTTCTTGGGCTCGAGCTCTTTCTCTCTTGCTTTGAGTGTGTATGGCGTTGAGGCTTCTCACTGAATGTACACTCTTTCAGAAATTTTTAGGAAGGCTCATATCTTGTTCTTCAGCCTTGCTTCATCCTTTTATGGAGTAGCTTGAACAGATCCGTTGAAGAGATCTGTTGGAACTCTTCTAACTGTTGCTCATCTTCTTCTTCATCTACTCTTCTTCTTCTTCTTCTTCTGTCTAACAGACACTTGATGTAGAGGGAAGTATAGATATCTGCAGGCACAGAAGATAGAGTCAGACTAAAAAGGTTTTCTGACAACAGACCCATACCTAGCTTACTTCCATGTTTTCTGCTGACATCCATACATGTTAGGTACGACCCTTTTTGTCTAGTAGGAAGGAAGGAGTCCTTATTTTCTGCTGACAACATCTCACCTACCTTGAAGGACAGATAGCAAAAAAAAGATCTTCAGTCAGACAGAGAAATAATAAAATAATATATGAAGTACATATGAAGTTTTTTAGTTGCCGCCACAAACATTTTGAAACGTTTGAAATATAGAGGCAATCAAAGCTTAAGCATAGAAACTTCGACTGTAAAGAAGTTGGAGTATGTATCACACATCAACTTTCTAGGAGTTGGAGTTGGTCAACTTCAACTCTTCAAGAGTTAGAGTTGGACTACTTCAACTTTTCAAGAGTCGGAGTTGAACCAGGAGTCGGAGTTTAACCACTTCGACTTTCCAAGAGTCGGAGTTGAACCACTTTGACTTTCCAGAAGTCAGAGTTGGACTTCGTTTGTTCAACAATCGACATCATACTTCAACGTTTTAGGAGTCGGAGTTAGTATGATATGTATATACTAGTTGTAGACTTAGAAAAATTTTGAGCAAATAGAAGAACATATGTACTATCAAAATATAGTGTTTATAAAATACATTCTTCTGTGATACTATTATAGTGCATTTGAAGATTATATATGCTGATGGTTATGCACTCATTAATTAAGCAATTGTATTAACCAAAACATGAGATATGACAAAGTTAAACTTTAGTGTGATAATGTAATAATATATTGTATTCATGGAAGAAACATGATATGAAATATATTGATTATATTATTAAGTTGAACATGAGTTTTGTTATCACCAAAATAAAGAATAAAATATATGAGTGGTTAAACACATACCGCTAAGATTCCACATATACTAGCTTATGTTCGTGGAACTCTATGGCCGGATGCTGACTCGTGGGGGTCAAGAGAGAGCTAATCTGATTGACCGGTATGTCTTCAATCACCATAACTTTCTACAAGTACTGCATGAGGGCTTCCTGATGTACCAGTGACCTCTTGATAAATTCCAAAATAGAGATCCTGGCCGACATTTTGTCTAGGTGCTTGGGCAAATCATATTGAGTCCCAGGGATGGACTCTTCTACCAGAGCTTCTTCTTCCTGCTACTGTTGGGGTGCTTGATCTTGGTGCTGAGGGAAGATTCTATTGAAGATGCACCCACTCTGGAGCACCATTGTTTCCTCAGTCTCGTCTCCCACTGTATGTAGTTCTCAAACCAACGGTCTGGCTGGGACATCGGAAGGTGGATAGATGGTGGAGTGTGTAGTGTTGAACATTTGGTGAGGTAATTGGATATTCACTGCATTAGGGGGTGGTATGGAGAAAGTGGATGGTATAGGATTTGGTGTAGGGGTAGTGGTACGTAAGAAGGGAGCTTGGGGGTTAGGGGTGATAATAGGGGTGGTTGATGGTGTGCAGAGAAGAGGGTGGTTGGATGACGATGGTTGTCAAACGGTGGTGGAAGGTTGGTGTATGAGTGGGCGGTTGGGCTAAGGTGGTATGGTGGTTGGGTTGCGTAGAAATGGAGCTTGTGGATTGGGATATTGTGGCATGGAGGTTGTGGGTTGTTGGCAGATGAGTGGTTGGATAGATGGTGGTGGACGTTGTGCGGGGGTTGTGGGGATGAGTGTTGTGTTGAGTGTGTTTTAGAATTTCTTATTGATGATTTCTTTAATGATGACCAATGAACATCACTCATTTCTTTGATTTTGATGATGACATATTGAACATATTGCACATATTGAGTATATTACAATAATGCTTAAAAAACATGTTCTTGATACTTAATATCTCATATCTTACTATTTTATGACATGCTTTGATGGTCTACTCTTCATTTGTAAAGGTTTATAGAGTTTTTGTAAAAGTAGGTTGACTCTAGTTAACAGACAGGTCGACTCTACAAGACTTCCTAGCAAACTCCTAAAGAAAAGGTCACAGATAGGTCGACTCCAGTTGACAGATAGGTCGACTCTTAAAGACTGCCCATCAAGTTTCTAAAGAGTAAATGTCAGTAGTGTCGATTCTATTTGGAGATGAGATCGACACTAGTATCCATCCAGTGAACCAATTTTTGGAGGAATACATAGGAGGTCGACTCTGCCTACTGATGAGGTCGACTCTGCCTACTGATCAGGACGACTCTGCCTGTTGATCAGGTCGACTCTACCAGTTGATCAGGCTGACACTAAGTGTCTGTCAGGTCGACACTAGTGTTCTGACCAGTAAGCCTTAGACTGATGATTGGTCAGTGGGTCGACTCTTTTAAAGAATGAGGTCGACTCTCTCTTTTTGTGCAAACTCAGAATTGTGCAGAGGATGAATCTGATGGCTGTGATTTCGTTCTGAGGTCCTTATGGGAGATGCTATAATTATTAAATTGCCCTTTCATTCAAGTGGCAATGTGATGAAGACCTTTTAAACACGTGGCAGTCCAGGATGCTTTCTAGGTTTCTGTGCACATTCCCTTCACATAAAAAGGGACTGTACGGAGGCTATAAAAGCTCTTATCTTTATTCTGAAGCAAAGGAGCACCCAACGAGCAATCCAGAGCCTGCAAGCCTCTAGCCTTCCAGAAATTACATCCAAAGGGATGTGGTGATCATGGCCAAGCTGTGATGTGCTGAGAAAGGGAGCAGATCGAGCAGAAGAACAGAAGAAGAAGAAGAAGTACTGGCAATTCAGATGCCACTGGAGCAAAGCATCGGGAATTGAAGAGGATCTTCATCGAATTCCTTCAAGGCTCTTCAATTCAAGCTTCTGCAAGAATTCTTCACCGAGGAACATCCAACCCACATCTATTTTAATTATTTCTTGGAGTGTTCATCTCACTTTCGTCTGTGAGATCTGTACATGAAGTTCTATGCAGATTTATGTGTATGATTGAGTCTATGAATCAGATCATTGCTAGAGGATCTGATCTCTTATGTTTTTGATCTAGCTTGTGTTGAGCCTTTGTGCTCAGTTTGGAGTCACCGTTTTTAAGCCATCGTGCTCAGTGTGTGAGTCATCATACTCACTGTGTGTATTGAGCCGTTGCGCTCTGGTTTGTAAGTCGTTGCACTCACTGTGTGTTTGAGCTATCTTGCTCAGTTTGTGAGTTGTCGTACTCACAGTTGTGTGTTGAGCCATCATGCTCTAGTGTGTGTTGTACTCAGGTTGAGTAGTGAAGCCTCACTGTGTGAGGTAGGAATCACTGGTGTGATTTCCAAATCACCTAAAAATCCTTTGTGCAATGGTTTGATCTATATCTTGCACTAGATGCTTGCATAGGATTTCGCTATCACTACTTGTACAACTGCTTCACACATTCTATTCACACAATTCACACATATACACATCAGATCAGTAATAGTTTCTGTCAAATAGATCTATAAATCCAAGTGTTCTTTGAATTGCTTAAGCTTCCGCATAATTTGGTAATAGATCTATTCAACCCCCCTCCTTCTAGATCTATTCATACTCTGAATTCGATCCTACAATGCGGAGAAAAGATGGTAGTGGATTAGAAGGCGTGGGTGTGAGGATGAAAGGGGGTAGCGTAAAAGTAGATTTAGGGGTAGAGGTAGAGGGTGCTTCCATATGCCTGCCGGGCCTTCTATCTTTATGGGGAGATGTCCTGAGGGCGTTGACTTGTGGGTTCGGAGCCAGGTGCTCCGGGAGTGGGTTCTACACAATGCCCATGTTGGGTTGTTGCATAAGAGCCTGGGGCTATTGTGCAGGTTGTTGGGGCTGCTGCTGATGTTGTTGTGGCTGTTGTTGTTAAATGTTCTGCCTGGGTGGTCTTCTTGACTTCATCTCCGTTATAAATTTCCTCATTTCCTCCCAATCTATTCCTCCATTGTCATTCAAATCATAAATATAGTATTTGAAGTGGAAGCAAGCCTCTAATGTATGACCCGGTCTCCTATGAAATGCACAATAGCGAGAGGTGTCCACATTGGGTGGCCATCGTAGCCATTCCCTTGGTAAAGTGAGTCCATTGGCGGCCATCAGAGCATTGAATATGTCAAGGAGTGTCTTTGGAAATGGAGGGTATTGGGCTCTTCTTGGGCCAGGGGGACGTCTTGGCTGTTGAGGATCATAGTTGCCTGGAGGAGGTACTTAGTTGTAATGTTGGGGGCATTGAGGAGGTGGTAGCTGTTGTTGATATTGAGGTGGAGCTTGGCGGTATTGAGGAGGTGGAGCTTGATGGTATTGAGGGGGTGGTGGAGTTTGCTAGTATTGTAGTGGGGGCTGTTGAGGCTATTGAGCTGGGGTTCTTAGCATAGGAGAGTTGCTTGGCTTGAATGGTGGTTGTTGGTATTGGGGTTGTTGAGAACTGGGATTAGAGTTTGGGTAGTAGGAGGAGTTGGATTGCCCATGTTGGCCCGCATACGATTGGGAGCAAGCTTTCTAGGGGGGTGAATAGAATAGCTATAGAAATTCTGAAACTAAAACACAGAAATCACAACTTAAAACTTTGGTTAGTGAATGTGATAATGTGTGATATAGAGTAGCAGTGCAGAAGCAAATTTAAACAATCTTACAAATGAACACAGAGATTTTATCATGGTTCAGTACTTCTCAAAAGAAAGACCTACGTCCGGTCCCCAAGGAAATCTTGTGATTTCACTAACTGAGGTACAATCCCCCTAAGGATATACAAACCCCCAGCTCCCTACTGGTCATGTTCCTTTCCGAGTAGGAAGGAAACTCACTTATATTATAGGTCAAGAAGCCAGCCTCCTGGAACAAACCCCAGTGCGGTTCTTCTGACACTAACCCCAGCTAGGTTCTTCCTTTACCCAAAAGAAAGTGCTAAGAACAGTCCCTTATCTAGACAGAAACCGCCAGCAACCCAACTGGCCTTCTCTCCACATAGGAAGAGAAATGTTGTATACAATACTACAGCTGAACATAAATCTTTCTAGAAAAGAAAGAACAGGCTGAGAGCTATTACAATATCAACACTAGAAACTCTAGCTCTCAGCTCACAGACTCTCCCCCAGATTTACAATGATGCACAGAGAGAGAATGAGGAAGAGGGAAGACGGCTTGAATGCTTTAGGTTGAGTAGGCTCGAGCTCTCTTCCTTTCTTACTTGAGTGTGTAGATTTGGATGCTCACTGGATATACACTCTTTGATTGATTTTCAGGTACGCTTGTCACGCCCCGACGCGGAATATCGGAACATGAGGCAGTTGCAAGTAAACGGGTATAGAGCACATAATAGACATCAAACCATTAGACGAAGAATAAATACTAAAGCAGAAGCATCTCATTAATAATTCCTCAAATGTCTATTACAATCACTAATAATATCAGAGCCGATCTATAGGGCCCAATTACATTGAATAAAAGTAAAAGACTATAGTCAGACTAACATAATACTAAGATGCCAGGGTACTAGACTTCACTCTTGGTCATTCCAGTCTTCTTGAGTGTTAGTATCTTCCTCGGTCTCACCTGAGAACACATGACAAATAACACAGGGTGAGCGATAACACCTAGTAGGACTTAAATCTCATGATCAAGCATGATTTAAATGGTTAATGTATTAAAGAGCAGAGTAACTAATGACAGAGAGCGAGAGTCAAGTAGCGTGAGAGATAGCATGATGACGTGATCCAAGATAGCATAATAACATGTGAATGAAATAGCACAAGTGTCGAGCATAGTACAAAGAGCAGGATGGCCATAGCACAAATAGCACCAAATATAACAATAGCACAATGAGTATAGTATAGCACTTTGATTGTCATATAGATAGTCGAGATAGATAGCACTTGAGTGTAATGCCAAACACTATGGTCAATTAACTCCCGCGGGCAAATAGCACTTTTGGGCGCACTTCCCAGGACCAGACCGAGCCCTTTATATATTGCCAGGCATTAGTTATATTGTTTATCTTTAGACAATCAATCAAATGGCTAATAAGGAGTACCAAGAAATAGATGAGAGTACTAGATGAATAGAGGAGATAGTAGAGAGAGTGTGAACAGATGAGCGAGTAGAGTATAGATGAGAACTACAGGTCATAGCACATGTCACGTCGAGTAAACGGGCGATAGTAACAGTTGCACAACACACACAATTTGTAACGCCCCAACGCGGAATATCGGAGCGGGATTACAGTTATTAAATAGTACAGAGCGAGAAAATAAATACAAACCATTGCACAAATGGAGTAATACTAAATGAACTCCAATTTCATTAATAATCCACCAAACTTCATTACAACCACTAATATCTCATCAACTTCATGAACTAACTATTACATCAACGTGTCAGAGCCAAAACTAGGGCCCAGAGCACTTTATTGAAAATCAAACTAATACATCAAGACTAACTGACTCATTCTATGTTAACTAACTACTAAAGCAAATGGTTCCTGAAATGGTCACTCCTGAGCATCATCCTCGGTCCCGTCCTCGTGAGTGTGGTCATCATCAGACTCACCTGAAACACATTTAATAAAAAACACAGGATGAGCGAATAATGCCCAGTAGGACTTAATATCTCATGAACACAAGCATGGTTTAAATGATTAATGTCTTAATGACAGGTTAACTAGAGAGAAGAGTCATGTAGACCAAGAAACAATAACGAGAGAACAATAGCATCTGGCACAGGGAAAATAGTTCAACGAGAATGATAATAGAATGACCATGTAACGATATATCATGTAATTTGCACAACGTGCTCTAGTAACGATAACGAGTGTACTGGTATAGATAGTATTTGATTGTCATAGATTAATCTTGATAGTATGTGGTACTGGATGCATGCTGTGTAACACATCCTTGATCATTTTGACTCCCATGGGCACTGACACTTTTCAGGCGCTCCTCCCAGGACCTGATCGGGCCCCATTGCGCTGGCATTAGTCATTTCTTTACCTTAGACAATCACAAGAATGGTCAATAGAGTACCAATAAGAGATAAGAGAGTACTAGACGAACTAGATAAGAGAGTAGAGTGAACGTGAACAGATGAGAGGATATAGAGAGCAGATGAGATAGGGGTATTATTGTAAAATCACGTTAAACATCAATAGTAACGGTTGCACGCACACCATTGCGGCCGGCAGTCTGGTAGAAGTCACCACCACCCACTAGCCGTGCTGTGTACACTGATGGTCCGACGTGATCATAAGATAAGGAAAGAACACACTAAGGCCATGGATCGTACTGATCCCTAAGGTGTAACGAGTTTTAGGGTACAACCAGCTCGTCGGCAATGGACGTACGCCAAAGCCAAGAAGACTTACGGAGGCCTTGACAAGGAGTTCCTGGCCCAGTCGATAGTATTCCTAACGGAGAGGTGGTCCAAGTCAAGAGAAAGTGTATAGAAAACGGGTCCGTCGTGCCCCGAGTGCTCGAAGCCGAGGGAAAACGATAACGGTATTTAAAATGCACATATAAAAGGAAGACAATTGTATTTAATAAAATAGGGTAATTTAGTCATTTAATTTGATAATTTATCGAATACATTATTGCATAATTTATCAGGGTAAAAATGCAATTAATAATGTTAGGTGTGTGTGTAAGTGTAAGAAATCATGAGGATAAGTTAAGTCGTGCAAATGGCTTTTAAATAATTAATTTTATGTAATTATTACCATTTATTAATTTTTCTAGGTTGAATTAACTATATCATGGTTTAATCATGGCTAAATAAAGGGTACATAGCCAAAACAGCAGGGCATATGCACAAATTTAACTTCTGGCCGCAAACTTCAAATCGCGGCAGGCCTACTCGCCGCGATTCAAGTCGCGACGGGCGGCTCGGTCGCGGTCTGAAGCCCGACCGGCCCGGTCTGGTCCGCGTCAGGAATCACGGCGGCTGAGGCCTCCGCGTTTCTTAACGCGTCGGACCCGCCAGCCGCGACCCCACTGGTATCGCGGCGGGTCGCGCCGCCGCGATAACAGGGAGGGTCCAGCCATTTACCCTTTTTTCCTGGGTAAACCTGTTTGCTATAGGGCACTTCTAAATTGCATATAAAATCGCACGGTTATCTAAAAAACATGAAACCAGATTTAAATGAAAGTAGACACATAGACCTAATAACATGCACGATTAATTTGCATGCTGTGAACAAGTGACATATCAGTAACCTAAACATGCGCAGATAGGGTTCCACAAATTAATTAGAGATGGATACATGATAAAAATTAGGAAAACTAGGGGCGTTTGAAAGCTAACACGATGTAGTATTTATGAGAATTTTCTCATGGCATGGGGTCATGTGTGCCCGAGGTTTAAGAGGAAACATGAAGGGTCAGGTACATGGAACTGACAGAGATTCAAAGAATTATTCTCCCTCATGAGAGATCGAAATGGAGCGAAACCAAAGGGCTTTTGCTCGGGATCATGAATCTTCCTAGGGTAATTTTTACACAATTTGGCTTGAGAGATTGCCTACATTTTCACAGAGTAAGAAAACTAGGGTTTGATGACGAAAATAAGATGAAATCCCTTGCTCCAAGACTTCTCCTCAAAGCTCCTCACATCCAGAACTCCTCCTCTTCGTTTCTCAGAGCTCCAACTGCGGTCTATGGGTTGCTAGGGCCGAGTTTAGGGTGTTTTGATTGCCAATTAGAGTCATTTCTATCTAAAACTCCTCCCTCCTATTAAAAATCTGAATTTCCATATTTATCTTCCCACTTTCTCTCATTTATCCACCTAATAAGGCTGGGAACAGATCTAATTTCGTGGGTAGAGGGTTAGGGTAAGTATAGGACTCCTTTTAGGATATATGGGTTATTTAGTATTTATCTTAACCCCTTTTCATTTATTTAATTAATTAGGTACAAATTTAACCTAATTACCTCTCATCCCATGATGGGCTCTTCACTTTTGGGCCCATTCTTTTAGGCTTGGACTAATAGCACAACCCATTCCTAACTTAACTTAATGGGCTTTGATTTAAATCATCCTAATTCTATTTATTCCCCTTTTATTCAATAAATCTATTTTCCTTATTATAAAAAATATGACAATTTTATTTTATTTGTTTTTTTTTAAATCAAGGGTGCTACACAATTGGTGTTGGCAGTCAGGTGGAATTCACTACCCTTCCACTGTCCATGTTATGCACAAGTCCAGAGGTCCGGCGTGATTCAAGATAAGAGCGAGAGAGCATTCTAAGGACGTTTGGATCTTACTGATCCCTAAAGGGAATCATAGGTATTAAGGTACAACCAGCTCGTCGACCATGTAGGAACCCATGGACAGAGGAGTCTTACGGAGGCCTTGAGCAAGGATTCACTAGTTTGACAGAAGGAATATCCGACGGAGAGTTTATCCAAGTCAAGAGAAAGTGTATATATAGAAATAAGTGCTCGACGTTCCAGAGGAATTCTAGAATAGTGGAGCGTCGGTGATGATATTTCCAAAACATCGCGAGAAACGAAGACAAGTCCATTTAAAATAGGGCAAAGTGATATACATTATTGAAGTAAATTACCAGATAGATTATGAGATATTTTCATGTCAAGTCAAGTCATCATGGATGGGTACAAGTATGTGCATGTGATAAAGAGAATCATGGATATGAAAAGATCATGTGTATGGCTTTTAATTAACCAATTACATGTCCAAGTTTAACAACATCTTTTACTGTGTTTAAGACAATTAACAAGGTATGTGGTTATTGTAGAAAGTCAAGATTTGCAAAAATATAGGGTTTTCATGCAAAAGACCAGAAGGCGACGTACCCCTGTAAAGATTGCGACAGGGTACAGCCAGAACGCGACAAGGTCTTTCACAGAATGCGACGGGTCTGCCAGAACGCGACGCAGTACCTGTCGCGTTCAGAACGCGACAGGTTGCTGGTCACGATTAGCCCTGAGAACGCGGCCTATCGGGCCATTGTGTTCTCAGGTCCTGCACCTAAGTCCGAGCGGGAAAGGAGCTGCCTTGGATTGCGGTCTAGGCTTCCCAAGTTTTGATACAAGGTCGTTCAAAAATTGATATCTCATTGTACAGTTGATTAAAAATCGCAAAACCACTTTTAAACGAATCTAGACATGCAAGAGGATACACAGTACATAGGAATTTGCAAATAGTCTGGTCTTGACAGGTTTTAAACATGGACATGCACGAAGAACACAGAATAGTGTACAATGAGGGTAAAAGAATTAATTAGAGCAGTATACTAGATGAAAATTGGGGATTTCAGTAGCAAAAGTTTTCTGACATCGAGCAGTATCTCCAGTAAAATTTTCATGGCATGAGATTGAGTGTACATAGAGATCTAGATTTAATATGAGGGTTCGGGGTCAAGGTGATAGCAGAACTTTAAAAATAAAGATCAAATGATAGGGTCGATGAAAATTAGAGCAAACTTGGACATCCCACAGACAAATTTAATTGAGTTTAGCTTGTGACAATGCCTACCTTTGGGTCGATTTGTCTTCTAGGGCTTAGAACTCGAAGAACAAAGGTTGGATCTTATGCAAGCCTTCTCCCCATGAATTCTCCTTCCTTTGGCCTCTCCTCCACGTCCAGCAAGCCTCAACAACGCATTAGGGCCGGCCATGGAGAGGTTGGAGTGTATTTAAGCTTCCATTGTTTCCAATTCCTACTACTACTCTAATTCCTATTTAATTCCGAGTTTTCCTTATTTCTATCCACCTTCCAAGCTTTCCAACTCCTAATTGGGTTAGGTTGGGTAGCAAATTCATGCTTAGCCAATTTGGGTAGGGTTAGGAGTCCAATTCCAACCCATATTAACTATTTTAATGATTTAATAGCTCTTTTCATTTTAGGAAACATTAAAGCTACGAATTTAGGGTATTTTTTTTTTTCAACTTTCAAAAACCCTATTTTGGCCCAATAACTTTTACATGATCTATTTAGCAAAGACCATTATTTCTTTTTGTTTGGTGGTTTTAATTAATTCATTTTTCTTTAAATTTTTTGATTTATTTATTTATTAAAATACCGGGTTGCTACAATGCTCCTGTTTCTTCTTCTTTTCCTTCTCCCTTTTATGGAGCAGCTTTGAATAGATCCGTTGATAGATGGCCGTTGGAGTTCTCTAATCTGTTGCTCATCTTCTTCTTCATCTTCTTTCTTTTGAGTCTAACGTCTTTCTTCATGTGCCTACTAGCTGCTTAGAATGGAGGAAGATATTCTATCTGGTGCGTACTTCCAAGGATGCCAACAGCAGGTCCAAGATGCTGACTGAGTGTAGAGGTGGACCTGCATGCATTAAATGTAAGGTAGAAAAGGTTAGATTAGAAGAGTCTTCTGACAAAAAGTCCATACCTTTTTATGTGTAAGTCCATGATCTTTGCTGACAATATCTCACCTACCCTAAAGGAAAGACATGAAGAAGATCTTTAGTCAGACAGAGAAATAATAAGAAAAACATGTGAAGTATATTTGATTTTTTCATTTGGGCACAAAAGACATTTTGAAACATTTGAAATATAAAGGAAATCGATGTTTAAGTATTATAGAGTCGATGTGAAAGACAATCGATGTTCCAATGTAATCGTTGTTTCAATGTAATGCATGTATGAAGTCGATGTTAGACTAGAGTCGATGTTTAAGTTGAAATCGGTGTTAAGCGAAATCGATGTTCAAGTGAAATCGATGTTCAACAGAATGAAATCGATGTTTCAATAGAGTCAATGTTTTAAAGGAAGTCGGTGTTGAACTGAAATCGATGTTCTAATGAAGTCGATGTTCAACAGAGTCGATGATTAAACGTAATCGATGTTTAAACGTAATCAATGTTTAAGTGAAACATAATCGATGTCTAAATGAAATCAATGTTCAACTGAAGTTGATGTTTGAATGAAATCGATGTTGAACCAAAATCGATATCTTAGTGAAATCGATGTTCAATAGAATCGATGTTTAAATGAAATGAGCCACAGTTGATGTATTTGTATAGTAATCGATGTGGCACTTAGTCAGTAATCGATATGCATTGAACAACAGTCGATTTGGCTTTCCAGTGCAAATCAAGAAGCGATAGTGCCATAATTTTATATTTATTATGAAAATATGATATTAAATATATTTATAATATTTAATTAATCATGAGTTTTGTTATCACCAAAATATAAGGGTAAAATATAAGAGTGGTTCAACAACCCATAGCACTCACCTGCTCGTTGTGAATGACCCCCTCAGTTGTGGAACCACCAGCCTGGGGATTGCCATTGTTCTTCTTCACTGTTCTAGCTTTTAGCTCAAACATAGCCATAATGGGAGAGTTCTTCAGTTGAGTTTGAATGTATCTCGCTCTCTCATATAGCTCTTCCATGGTAGTCAGCTTATTCATAGCTAAGATATGTCTGAACTGAGGTGTGGCATTTGTTGTGATCATTTTCACCTGCTCAGACTCCGACAACAAATCCCTCAACCTCTAAGCCATTGCTCTCCATCTATCAACATAATGCAGAAAATCCTCATCCGCTTTCATCTTTTCAACCATGAGGTCAGTGATGGACAAGGAAGGACCGACCCGGTCACTGTACCTTTGCAGAAACTTTCTTTGTACTACCTCAAAATCTTCAGCATTATTGGGTTCTAGAGAATAGAACCATTCTAGGGCAGGACCATCTAAAGATCTTCTAAATAGAAATGCAAAAGCTCTATTGTCATTTTGCCAGAAAGAGGAATCATACTTAAATTCCTTAATGTGCACAAAGGGGTTGTCGGTGCCGTTGTAGCGGCGATAGATGGGCAACTCAGAGGGAGGAAGATGGAAGACTGGCACAGAAGGGAGAGCCAGTTCGAGGGAGTCTTTGGGTGCAGACACCCTTTTTAGATCATGTTCCAATCTACTCACCTTCGCCAAGAGTGCTTGGGTGAGTTGATCATAAGGTTGTTTGTGAGGCACCCCGAAAGAATGAGGTTGGGATGCACTCACCTGGATGTAGTGATGACGGGGAGGGGCGCCAATGGGCACAGAAGGATGGGCCGGAGCCCGCAGAGAGTAAGTGGGCCTTGCCATGAAGGGGCTTGACCGAATGAGGGAGGGCCCCCCAATAGGACTGTGGGGGCGAGAGTGTATGATAGAGTTAGCCCGCGAGGGGGCAGGAGATGCTTGGACCATCGGGTCACGAGTGGTTTCAAAATGAACGGCACTCGTGTTTGGGTGGAGGGACTAAATAGGCTTGGGGATAGATTTCTCCTTCAAAAAAGTTTGAACCTCCCAAAGTTGGGAGGGTTGGAGATTATGGAGGAGGTTCACTAGTTGGGACAAATCAATAGAGACAGAGGTGTTTCCAGCGACATGCCTCGGAGAATGGTGGGGAGACTCAACTTGATTGGAAACCACCGCATGGATTGGCGGATTGGATTGATCATTATACAGTTCATTGGGGAGTTATGCAAATTGTTATTAGAATCATAAGTCTCATCATATACCTCATCCCGATAACCTATATCTTCGTATTCAGCCATTCCAATTGATTTGCCTGAACGAAGTAACATGATATTTAAGCACACAAAGTTTGCTAACACCCAACTACTCAAACAAGTTTGAGAGAAGAAGTTAATAGCTTTTAATCAAACACTTGAGATGATGCTTACGTCCAATTCAATTATTTCAATATGATTCAATGTGGATTTTATTGAAATGGTTTCACTCCAATATGGGTAGGAACCTAGATGGGTATGAAGAGAACTTTGAGTTCACTAAGCACACTCCTTCTCAATGATAGGATATTCTAAACGGGTCTCCAGGATGGTACAACCTGCTCGGTCCATAGTGAGGGAATCCACGGGGTACGGAGACTTATGGAGGTCCTAATGAGGATTTTCTAGTCCAATGAGATGGAATACCCAATGGAGAGATCATCCTCACTGAGAAAGGTGTTTGGATCCTAGGATATGGAGGGAAGGATGTCCCTCAGCCAAATATGCCCTATAGATGCAAGTAACAATGCAGAATGATAGAAATCTCGGCACTCTATGAACAGATAGAAATGTGACGAGTTCAGTTGTCGCGCTTCAAACTGAATCGTGACCATTCAGTCAGTTGCAGATTTGACAGCTCGCAAAACTTGCAAGAGCCATGACGACTCCCTCCGGTGCAATGTCTGTCGCAAAATCGCAACGGGATAAATCGTCGCACGAAAGCACAAAGCGTGATGTCTGAACATGTCGCGTTTTCAAAAGTAACCGAGAGTTTATATAAAGTTATAAATCAAACAATCATGCTATATGACTAACCAATTGAAGAAATAAGAGTCATATTATGATGCTTTCTCTAAGTGAAAGTAAGTAAAAGGGAAGGGGAGCAGGGTGATGATTTTTTTAATTAAACTTTATGGAAAATAAAAACACAAACACAGCTTGGTAATTGCGGGAGATTTCAAAGGAGTACTGCGTGGGGTACGAGGGAAGGGAAATTGTATTGCGTGGGGTACGAAAGGAGGGACACACATGTTGCCCAGTTGACGAGCCAAAGGGGGGTGAATGGGTCTTTTAAAAATAATTGATTAGTACCTGTAAATAAAAAACATTCACACAATAACGTTCTTCGATAGAGGTTAGTAGTTGTTAGTTCGAAAGGCAATCACACAAGGAAAACAATCACACAACGCAAGAATTATCCTGGTTTGGACTTCCTCTCCTTAGGAGTCCTACGTCCAGTCCCTGAGCAACAACTCAGGATTCCACTAACTAGGGTACAGTCCCCCTATGGACACAACAAACACCCAGCTCAGCTGGGCTTCCTTCACACGAAGGGAAGTACACCACCCTAGATACCCCACCAGGTCTTCCTTCACACCGAAGGGAATACTACACCCTGGCTCCCACCAGGTCTTCCTTCACACCGAAGGGAATACAATACAAACAGAATAAAAAGAATTTCAGCCCCTAGATCAAGCTTCACCAAGCTAAGATCTGAAGCAAGCAGTACTGAGAGCAGAAGAAATAAACAAGAGGCTCTCTCAGGACTGCACAAGCTCTCTCAAGATTTTCACTACAGCGAGGAGAGCAAAGAGCGAAAGCAAAGTGGAATGAGGTTCTTGGCTCTGGAAATCTTTTCGAAGAAGGCTTTTTGAACCAGGTTTTTCAATCTATCGTTGTATATCTGTATATCCTTCTTCTGATCTTCTGTCTTGTATTTATATCTCCAATTTGAAATATATACGTTGAAGTGTCCGTTGTCTCTATCTTAAGTAGACGTTAGACTGAATGATGCTTGGAAGCTTCCAGTCAACAGCCTTTTGATCACTTGTGCACGCAAAGAGATGAGATCTCCTGAGATATCCTTTGGCTTCTAATTTGTCCAACATTGTAAAGTGGAACTGGATCAGAGATCTACACAAATTTCAATTTTGAACAGCGGACAGCTAAGCTGTCTCTGATGTCAGTCAACGTTAAAAGTAATAGTCATGAAAATAGTAAAGCCAAATAGCTGAATCTAAAAGACGTATTCAGAGTAAGCACAATAATGGACGATATCGTCTGCATGCATGCAGAGGTACGTTCAGATCTCATAAATGCAGGAGTGTCAGAGAGATATACGTGGACTTTGACTAGTCAACACTTCTTGAAGAAAGAGAGTATCAAGTCGATGTAAGACATAAAATCGATGACTATATGACTTATGAAATCGTTATGAACAAGTCAGTTTGACCAAGTCGTTATGAGTCATAGCAAATCGTTACATTGACTGTAGGATTTAATATGAACACTTAATAAATCGTTATACAAAGCAAATCGTTGTGTTCACTGAAGAAATCGTTGTGAAACACTTAACAAATCGTTATACAAAGTAAATCATTGTGTTCACTAAAGAAATCGTTGTGAAACACTTAACAAATCGTTATACAAAGCAAATCGTTGTGTTTACTGAAGAAATCGTTGTGAAACACTTAACAAATCATTATACAAAGCAAATCGTTGTGTTCACTGAAGAAATCATTGTAAAACACTTAACAAATCGTTATACAAAGCAAATCATTGTGTTCACTGAAGAAATCATTGTGAAACACTTAACAAATCGTTATACAAAGCAAATCATTGTGTTCACTGAAGAAATCGTTGTGAAACACTTAACAAATCGTTATACAAAGCAAATCGTTGTGTTCACTAAAGAAATTGTTGTGAAACACTTAACAAATCATTACAGAACGCAAGTCGTTGTGTTCACTGAAGAAATCGTTATGAGTTCTGAAGAAATCGTTATGAAAAGCAAATCGTTACGAGTTCTGAAGAAATCGTTATGAAAAGCAAATCGTTACGAGTTCTGAAGAAATCGTTATGATGACTTATGAAATCATTGCGGCGAGCAAGTCGTTGTGAGTTCTAAAGAAATCGTTATGATTACTTATAGAATCGTTGCGATAGGCAAGTCGTTGCGAGTTCTAAATAAATCGTTATGATTACTTAAGAAATCGTTACGGCGAGCAAGTCGTTGCGAGTTCTAAAGAAATCGTTATGATTACTTAAGAAATCGTTATGGTGAGCAAGTCGTTGCGAGTTCTAAAGAAATCGTTATGATTACTTAAGAATCGTTACGGCGAGCAAGTCGTTGCGAGTTCTAAAGAAATTGTTATGATTACTTATAGAATCGTTGCGACAGATAAGTCGTTACGAGCTTTACAGAAATCGTTACGATGACTTATAGAATCGTTACAGGATCAACTTGTTTGAAACAACATGACTTTCCAGTCTTACAAGAAAATCGTTAAAACACTTATGAAATCATTGTGACTTTCAACAGAAGTCAATGTGGACTTAGAGAAATGCACTTACCTGGCTTATTGACAGAAGTATTTAGTACTTACCATATGTGCTTGATTTTCCTTGTTTATTTCCTGTGCTTAAGACTTAAAGAATGCATGTTAGAAAACTTTGATATTGTTTTGTTAATCACCAAAATAAATATGTATTTAATTATAATTACATGGGGATGATCTGATCATCAATCTCCCCTTTTTTGGTGATGACAAAACTCAACAATAAGTATGTAGAAAAAAAAATGCATATAGTATGTTTCAGACATAAGTATTTCTCCCCCTTTTTGTCATTAAGCAAAAGGATAATCTGAGACAAAGAAAAGATAAGAAATATATGAAGACAAAAGAAGTGAATTTGTTTATTGATCTTGAGGTCGAAGAGAAGGATCAAGATAGAAGGCAGGAGACAACAAGGAGGCAAACTGTCGGATGACAGGAAATGCCAATCTTTCCTGCTCTTCAAAATGAGCTTGAAAAGCTCCAATCTCAATTTTATAGGAGGGTCCCATAGTGGGAGCCATCCTCTTGAGATGAAGTTTCCACTGCTCAGAAATAAAGTCCCCATATTTATCCAATCCTAAGGCTGTTTTGAAAGGGGAGAAGGACTCAAAGCTGGCAAAAAGAAGAAACTTGTCCATCTTGATAGGATAGAAGATCTGATGAGACCGGAGCTCCTTCTGCAAATCATGAAATATCTTGAATCTCTCATTCCAGATTGCGAATGTATTCCTGATGAGGTGACGAGAATTTGCGTCCAGAAAGTCACCAGGGGTCAGAGGAGGTAGATTTGCTCGGGCCTGGGAGTCATTCAGATCAGAAAGCTGCTGAGCAGACAACGGATAGTGCTTGAGCCACTCATCAGAGGTCAGCCTTTCACATTCGGAGAGAATGGGAGCAAGGATATCGGCTGAAATCTGCCCCTCAAGATAGTGTTTGAACACAAATCTTTGGAAAGAAAGATCACGGCCTTCATATACATGCAACCTGGCCATGACTTTAGTAGCCCTCTCAAAGACAAGTGTACCAACCGATGAATCCATGATCAAGGAATGGAGAGGTGGAAGGAACACAATGTCTGGGAACTTCAAGGTAGCAAAGTCCACCTGAAGAGGTTCACAATGAGTCGACCGTAGAGTTGTGATAGCTGCACAAAACTGCCCCAACTGAGGTTCATCCAAGCTGTTTAGATAGCAGTAATTGCAGAACATCTGATAATGCCTGATGAACTTAATTTCTTTCTGAATGAAGGGTCCAAACAAGTTCTTGTGATGGATCTGGAACCATTCATACAAAGGGAGAGGGGCTTCCCTGGGAGGATATCTGGCAGCTTGTACTCTTCGAAATTGGGAGTATAAAGCACTGTTGGTCCGAGCCCACTACTCTTCAGTTTTGGCTTCAGTCACAGAAAAATTTTTGGACTGTTGAGCCTTTGAAAGAGAAGTGTAAGGGAAAATGGTAGTAAGATGGTTGGAAAGATTTTGGAAAGGTAAGCCAAAAATATGAGCAAAAACCACCTTTTGAAGATATTCCTCATAAAGGGGTTTGTGCTTATTTGCTATGGCTAGGGAAAACCACAGTGGAGGATAGCAAGGATCGGAGGAGACAGGAAGGGTGGAAGTAAGTCTCCTTCTTTTGGAGACAGGGCTGGAAATACCAGTCCTGTGAGAGTGAGTTTCAGTGGCTAGGATAGATTTGAGAATTGCTTCTTCAAATTCATCCTTGATGCCATGGATCTCACTTTGGGTGAGTTGGGCACCTTCAGGAATGAGAGTGATGAAAGATGGAGGTGCTGGTGGATGAATCAAAGAGTCAGGAGTGATGGTGAGAAGATCACTTGGTCCTGAGGAGGAGGGACCAGATGAGGAAGCTCCAGCTAAAGAAGATCCAGGAAGAACTTCAACAGAGGAGGAAGGTAAAGGAGTGGTGGAAGAAGTGAAAGGAGTGGGAGAGGAGATTTGTCGTGAACGTGGCCTTTTGGGAACAGGGGGTACTGGAGGAGCTGTGGATGAGGTGGGTGGAGAAGGAGGGGCTGGAGTAGGAAGAGTGGAAGGCTCGGGAACTACAGCCTGTGCCTCTCCAACTGCTGCCGAAATCTCCAGGGATGACAGACCCTCAGCCTGTTCTACTGGCCCTTGATCCTCAGAGGGTACTTCATCTGCCACTGAAACAGCCACATGAGGCTCCTCTTCAAGATTCTGCCCTGATGGCCTTTGAACCACAGTAGGCTGTACTAAAGCTTCTGCACTGAGAGATGTCCCTAATTGCCCTGCATTCTCATCAGATGGTCTGGGTACTTCGGCTTGCTGCTGAATCTGAACTTGGACTAGCACACTGCCTTCTTCTACGATTTTTGGCCCTGATGGCCTGAGAACAGCTTCTGAAACACTCTGAGTGCCAGAAGGTGGAGAACTCACTGCCTTCAGAATCTCAGAAAGTGTTGCCTTCATGCTGCGCATTTCCTTATTAAGCCATTTCAGAGAATTTTTTACTAGTGACATATCATTGGAAATAGATTCCTGGCGAACAATGATAGAACTTACATTTGATTGGACTGAGGATAAGAGTTCATTTTGTGCTTCCAATCTTTTCAGAATAGGCTTCAATTTCAGCTTCTCTGATGTCCTTCGCCTTCTGTGAGCAATCTCTTGCCTCTCCTATCAACAGAATCCTGATGAGCTGAGGTCTGTTCTTCATGAACAGGGGCATCTGTTGTATGCACCCCTTGAGATGCAGTGAGGTCCTCAGTCTCTTGCTCCCCCTGAATGGAGCATCTTCCATGATCCTGTCTTGCTCCCCCTGAATGGAGCATCTTCAAAAATAGTATCTCCTGGAGCAGCTGATTGCTCCTCTTCTTCAATGTGGCCTGATGCCACAACTTCTTCAACTGACACTCCATGAGCCTCTGGAATGACTGGAGTGGTATGGATAGAATCCAGCACCTCTCTAAGGATAGAGGCTACACTGGAGGTGGGCAAGGAGTTGCTACACCTTCCACTGGTTCTTCTGCTTGAGCTACTGAAGGTTGTGATTCTGCTGGCACTACTGCTGCCAATTCAGATGCTGCTGCAAGTTCTGATGGTTCAACATTTGCTACCGATGCCGCTCCTGCTGGCTCTGTTGAGGCTTCTAGCACATCTTCTTGTATTTTTGGGACATCTTCTATAATGGCCTTAGGGGTGTTCACGGTTCGGTTCGGTTCGGTTTTCTCCATTTTTGGAGAAAACCGAACCGAACCGAACCAGTTTGGTTCAAACCGAATTCTGGCATTTTTTGGTATTTTTCTGGTTTTTCTGGCATTTCTGGCAATGACCAGCAAAAACCATGTAAAAAGGGGCATTTTGTGATGGTCGCGAGTATCGAACTCGCGACCACCACGCGCGCGGAGGGCGCGCGACACCGCCCTCCGTTGCGCTACCCTTTTTTTGTATATTTCTATTATTTATATAATTATATATAGCTATTCGGTTCATTTCGATTTCCCAGCCTGAAACCGAACCGAACCGCCCAGCCCATGAAACCGAACTGGTCGGTTCGATTCAGTTTTCGGTTTGGACCATATTCTGTACAGCCCTAAATGGCCTCTCCTTCTGCCACAGAGGTCTTAGACCAAATTCCATTGACCAATGAAAAACCACTCTTTCTCAAGTTCCTGGACCTAATAGCTTGGACCATCTTCTCAACTACCGCCCCAGGCAAATCAACACCAAAGTGTTTGAATATCTTTGTAAGCAAGTGGGCATAGGGCAACGACACATTAAGCTTACTCTTGGTATCCCAAATCTGGTCACGAGCAAACTTCATTCGTTCAATTATCACTTCGGCCATGTTAATCTCCTTGTTTTGAATGGCCCAATACATCATGTCTGAGTCAGCCTTGGTGCAGGTTGAGAACGTTGCACTTCTAGGAACCAAGATTTGGCAAACTATGAAATGAAGGAGGCGGTAATTTGCCATCCCTCAGTCTGAACCCCGATCCTACAATACCAAGACCTTTAATTTGGGCATCCACGGTGTGAACCCCACTGTGCCCTGAGGTCTTCACCCCAAATAACAGGTGCAATAGGTCATGATCTATCTTAATCAGGGTTCCCTTGACAGATGAAACTAGGGACCCGTCTGCCTCTACTCTCAAACAAACAAAAAAGGCCTTCACGAGGTCTGCATAACTTACCTCTGAGACGGCGGCGATTCCCATCCACTGCATCCTGCTCAATGCTGCTACTACGCTGTGCATACCGTTCTTTTCAAGATCTGCTATGTCCACTACCTTGTTTCCACAGACCTTAGTCTTCACAAAGGTGAACCTCTCCTGCTGCTCAGGAGTGAGGAAATCAGCACCGTAGCCCCCAAGACTTCTAGAGATGACGGATGCGGCCATGGAATCAGGTGAAGAAGGTTTCTGGAGGGTTGAGATGAGGGAAGGGGTGAAAGCCCTCAAGAGATTTTTCGCGGGAAGGGGAGCGAAACTTCAAATGAACAGAGAGAGAGATGTCGGAGACGTTAGGGCATCGGCTTAGGCTACCAGACGAAAGAGGGAAAAAGGTAGAAGATGAGAGGTGAATCGTTCCCACATCAATTTTTGTAAATTAATAAATGCTTTGTGGAAAGTGAGGCGCCAAACGAAGGCAGAAAACGACAAATAAGTTTGACTATTCAAACCGACTTTAATAAGAGAGTGACCAACGGAGATAATTTGAATTTCTTTTGCTTAAATCCATAGAGGAAAATTTTACTTAAATCTGAAAATTTTTGTACCAGTTTCAAACAGAAATCTTTTCACAAATTACACATGCCCAATTCCCTTCTAAGAGATGTGAATCTCTCTTCAGGTAAGGCTTTTGTGAAGATATCTGCTAACTGATTATTTGTATCAATAAACGATATTTCAATATTACCATTTGCAACATGATCACGAATGAAATGATATCTAAGCTCAATGTGCTTGGTCCTTGAATGTTGGACTGGATTTTGGTGAGATTGATAGCACTGGTGTTGTCACACAATAGTGGAATTGATTTGATATTTAATCCAAAATCTTCAAGTTGTTGCTTTATCCATAGGAGTTGTGTACAGCAACTTCCAGCAGCCACATACTCAGCTTCAGCTATAGACAGTGCTACTGAATTTTGTTTCTTTGAGGACTAGGATATCAAACACCCTGCAAGAAATTGACAACAACTACTGGTGCTTTTTCTATCTACTTTGCATCCAGCATAGTCAGCATCAGAATATCCTACTAAACTAATTTCGCAGGATTTTGGATACCACAGACCTAAATCATGAGTTCTAGCTAAATACCTAAATATTCTTTTCACAGAGATTAAATGTGATTCTCTAGGATCTGCTTGATACCTAGCACACATGCATACACTAAATAGAATATTGGGTCTACTAGCTATTAAGTAAAGTAATGAGCCAATCATACCTCTGTAAATCTTTTGATCTACTTTCTTACCATCCTTGTCACTGTCCATCCTGGTAGATGTACTCATGGGAGTTGAGAGTGGCTTTGTGTTTTCAAAACCAAATTTCTTTAACAGCTCTTTGATGTATTTTGCTTGACAAATTTGAGTGCCATCTTTTCCTTTCTTGATTTGTAGTCCAAGAAAATAATTGAGCTCTCCCATCATGCTCATCTCAAATTCTCCCTGCATCAACTTTTCAAAGTACTTACAAAGGGATTCATCAGTAGATCCAAAGATAATATCATCTACATAAATTTGTACAAGCAGTATGCTTTTAACTTTTGATTTTACAAATAGAGTACTATCTACTTGACCTCTACTGAAACCATGGTTTAGAAGAAAAGAACTAAGCCTTTCATATCAGGCCCTAGGTGCTTGCTTTAAACCATATAATGCCTTATGATGTTTAAAAACATGATTAAGAAATTCTGTGTCATCAAAACCCGAGGGTTGTTCCACATAAACTTCCTCTTTTATAAAACCATTTAAGAATGCAGATTTGACATCCATTTGAAATAGTTTTAAGTCTAATGCTGATGCATATGCTAGTAGTATTCTAATGGCCTCAAGTCTAGCTACAGGTGCATAGGTTTCATCGAAATCTATGCCTTCCTCTTGAGAATAGCCTTGAGCTACCAGTCTGGCCTTGTTTCTTAAGATTACACCAGCCTCATCCACTTGTTTCTGAACACTCATTTGGTTCCAATAACTAGATGGTCTGATGGTCTAGGAACAGTGACCATACTTGGTTTCTCTTGAACTGATTTAGTTCATCTTGCACGGCTAATATCCAAGATTCATCACAAAGAGCTTCATTGACTGTCCTCAGCTCTATTTGAGAAACAAATGCTAGGTAATCACAAGGAATTACATTACCTCTTGTTCTTACCCCTACAGATGGATCACCAATAATATTTTCGAGTGGGTGATCTTTCTTGTATCTCCATTCTTTTGGAAATTTTCATGTGTAATTTCCTTTTGTTGTATGTCTTCTAGAGGTGGATCATCCTTGTCCTCAATGATGTATTCTTTAGTTTCTTGGACAGCTCATCTGCATCATCATTATCACTATCTTCTTCCTTTCTCAAGGAAGGGTTAGTTTCATCAAAATAATATGTACAGACTGTTCAATTAATAAAGTGCGTTTATTAAATACTCTATAGCCTTTGGGTTTAGAGGTGTACCCCATGAAGATGCCTTCATCTGATTGGCATCCAACTTACCAATGTCCATTTTTCCATTGTTGTGGATGAAGCAAGGACAACTAAAGGTTCTGAAATGACTGATTTTTGGCTTCTTTCCTTTGAACAGTTCATATGCAGTCTTCTTCAGGATTGGTCTGATCATAACTCTGTTGATAATGTAGCTTGCTGTGTTGATTGCTTCGGCCTAAAAATACCTTGGCAGATCATATTCAGATAGCATTGTTCTTGCTATATCCAATAGAGTTCTATTCTTTCTCTCAGCAATTCCATTTTGCTGTGGTGTCCTTAGTGCTGAGAAATTGTGCTCAATTCCCTGATCATCATAGAACTTAGCAAATTTTTCATTCTGAAATTCACCACCATGATCTGATCGGATAGACACAATGCTGAACTTTTGATCCTTCTGGACTTTCTTGCTGAAACTGACAAAGTTTTCAAATGTGTCATCTTTATGCTCTAGGAATGACACCCATGTGAATCTTGAGTAATCATCAACTATGACAAATCCAAAGTTCTCTCCTCCAAGATTGGTAGTTCTCATTGGCCCAAATAGATCCATGTGAAGGAGTTCTAAGGGTTTTGAGGTGGTTACTACTATCTTTGACTTGAAGGAGCTCTTGGTGTGCTTTCCCTTAGCACAAGGTCTACAGACACCTTCCATTTTTGCACTGACCTTTGGCAGTCCTTCTACAAGATTTTTCTTTAGTAATTTTGTCATCCCTCTATGCTGCAATGACCTAGTCTTCTATGCCACAATTTAGTAGATTGATCCTTGTTTGCTGCCAGACATACATCTTGAACCTTGAGTTCTTCAAGATGGGGTGTGTATAGATTCTTCTCTCTATTGGCTTCGAAAATTACTGCTCCATCCTTTAATATGATGCACTTTGACTCTTGAAACTGAATCTGATGGCCTCTGTCACAAAGCTGGCTGATGCTAATTAGATTGTGCTTCAGCCCTTTGACTAGCAATACATCTTCAATGACTATCTTTCCTTTGTTGCTCACGGAACCACTGCCAATGACTGTGCCTTTCCCATTGTCTCCATAGGTGACTGTTCCTTCTTCAGCTTGGAGATGGGTGAACAGCTTCCGGTTCCCTGACATGTGCCTTGAGCATCCACTGTCCAAATACCATTTGGATGCTCGAGTGTTGCCCTGAAATGAAACCATCAAGTTTTAGGTACCCAAATTCTTTTGGGTCCTGAAGGGTTAGTATCATCAACTTTTCCTTTTATTATCCATTTCTTATGTTTTGTTGGACATATTTCTTTTATGTGACCTAACTTGTTGCAGTGGCTACAACATGATGTTTTAGTAACTCTTTCAATATATTTAAAGTTATCCTTATATGTTATATCTTGTTCGGGTACAAATTTTGGTGTTGGGTATATTTTAGGATGAATTATAGTTTCTTCATTATCTGGAGGTATATATCCTAATCCATTTTTCTTTTTACCTGATCTTCTAGCACCTTTTAATATGAGGGAGTTTTTGCCATTTGTAAATTTTTCCAATATGCTAGATAACTTAATATTTTCTTCTATTAGTATCTTAATTTCAGTTTTCAGTTCATCTAGCTTGCTTGTTTTTCAAGTTTAATTATTTGTTCATTCTTAGCTTTTAGATCCTCACATAGTAATTCATTTCTTCTTTTAAGTTCAGTTATTTGTTTTCTAATTCCTCATTCTCTGTTTTCAGATCTGAGTTAGTGTTTTCTAGACAAGCACTGTTTTCTTACTTGCTTTTAACACTTTAGTTACTTCTTTATATTTATTATACAATTCGTTGAATGCTTCCTCTAAATTGTCTGAATCATAATCGTTATAGGAATCAAAAGAAGAATCAGAGGTTACCTTTTCTTCAGTATTAGCCATGAAGGCCAAGTTGGCTTCTTCTTCATCGCTGTAGGAGCTTGACTCACTGTCTGAGTCGCTACTGTTTTCCCATGCTGCTGCCATCGCCTTCTTCTTGTATTTTCTGAACTTCTTGGAGCTTTCTTTCTTCCTGAACTCCGGCTTCTTGAATCTTGGACACTCAGCTTTGATGTGTCCTGGTTTTTTGCATTCATAGCAGATGGGTTCTCCTTTCTTCAGATCTTTTGCATCTGGTCTCTTGAAATCTTTGTTTCTTTTAAAGTGCCTTCTACCAGATTGGAACTTCTTCTTCTTAGCTAGAATCCGTTGCAATCTTCTAGAGAACATTGCTTCCTCATTTTCACTGTCCTCAACACTCTCACTCTCATCTGAGCTTGCTTCTGGTAAGTCTTCTTCAGCTTTTATAGCATTGGAGTGCTTCTTTCTACTTGAGGACTCTCCTAGCCTTTCCATATTGATCTCATGGGCCATAAGTGACCCAACGAGCTTCTCCAATGACATTCTCTTTAGATCATTAGCCTCCTCAATGGCTGTTACTTTTGGAGTTCATGAGGATGGTAAAGATCTAAGAATTTTCTTGACCATGTCTCCCATTTCATAGGTCTTTCCTAGTCCAGCTAACCCATTTGTGATATCTGTGAATCTACTGAACATTTGGGTTATGGACTCTCCTGACTGCATTTGAAATCTCTCGTATTGTGTTACAAGAATATCTATTCTTGTTTCTTCACCTTGTCTGTGCCTTCGTAGGTGATTCTGATCTTTTCCCACATCTCCATTGCGGATTTGCAGGCTGACACTCTGTTGAATCCTTTTTACTCAGTGCACAACACAGTATACTCTTCGCTTTACAATTCAGGAAATCTTTTTCCTGTCGTCATCTGTCCATTGACCTTTCGTTTGTGACCAGGAGATCACCTGCTTCTACTATGGACCAAATCTGATAATCGTGGCCTTGCAGAAAATACTCCATTCTGGTTTTCCAATATTTGTAATCCTCTCCATCGAACAATGGTGGTCGGTTGACAGACTGACCTTCGTTGTGACTTTGGGCTGCCATGGATCTTTACTCTTCAGATCGCTGGATCTACTTCTTTGTCGAAGAGACTCGCTCTGATACCACTTGTTGCCCAGTTGACGAGCCCAGAGGGGGGGTGAATGGGTCTTTTAAAAATAATTGATTAGTACCTGTAAATCAAAAACATTCACACAACAACGTTCTTCGATAGAGGTTAGTAGCTGTTAGTTCGGAAGGCAATCATACAAGGAAAAAAATCACACAATGTAAGAATTATCCTGGTTCGGACTTCCTCTCCTTAGGAGTCCTACGTCTAGTCCCTGAGCAACAACTCAGGATTCCACTAACTAGGGTACAGTCCCCCTATGGACACAACAAACACCCAGCTCAGCTGGTCTTCCTTCACACGAAGGGAAGTACACCACCCTGGATACCCCACCAGGTCTTCCTTCACACCGAAGGGAATACTACACCCTGGCTCCCACCAGGTCTTCCTTCACACCGAAGGGAATACAATACAAACGGAATAAAAAGAATTTCAGCCCCTAGATCAAGCTTCACCAAGCTAAGATCTGAAGCAAGCAGTACTGAGAGCAGAAGAAATAAACAAGAGGCTCTCTCAGGACTACACAAGCTCTCTCAAGATTTTCACTACAGCGAGGAGAGCAAAGAGCGAAAGCAAAGTGGAATGAGGTTCTTGGCTCTAGAAATTTTCAAGAAGGCTTTTTGAACCAGTTTTTCAATCTATCATTGTATATCTGTATATCTTCTTCTGATCTTCTGTCTTGTATTTATATCTCCAATTTGAAATATATACGTTGAAGTGTCTGTTGTCTCTCTCTTAAGTAGACGTTAGACTGAATGATGCTTGGAAGCTTCCAGTCAACAGCCTTTTGATCACTTGTGCACGCAAAGAGATGAGATCTTCTGAGATATCCTTTGGCTTCTGATTTGTCCAACGTTGTAAAGTGGAACTGGATCAGAGATCTACACAAATTTCAATTTTGAACAGCGGACAACTAAGCTGTCTCTGATGTCAGTCAATGTTAAAAGAAATAGTCATGAAAATAGTAAAGCCAATAGCTGAATCTAAAAGACGTATTCAGAGTAAGCACAATAATGGACGATATCGTCTGCATGCATGCAGAGGTACGTTCAGATCTCATAAATGCAGGAGTGTCAGAGAGATATACGTGGACTTTGACTAGTCAACGCTTCTTGAAGAAAGAGAGTATCAAGTCGATGTAAGACATAAAATCGATGACTATATGACTTATGAACGTTATGAACAAGTCAGTTTGACCAAGTCGTTATGAGTCATAGCAAATCGTTACATTGACTGTAGGATTTAATATGAACACTTAATAATCGTTATACAAAGCAAATCGTTGTGTTCACTGAAGAAATCGTTGTGAAACACTTAACAAATCGTTATACAAAGCAAATCGTTGTGTTCACGAACGAAATCGTTGTGAAACACTTAACAAATCGTTATACAAAGCAAATCGTTGTGTTACTGAAGAAATCGTTGTGAAACACTTAACAAATCGTTATACAAAGCAAATCGTTGTGTTCACTGAAGAATCGTTGTGAAACACTTACAAATCGTTATACAAGCAATCATGTGTTCATGAAGAATCGTTGTGAAACACTTAACAAATCGTTATACAAAGCAAATCGTTGTGTTCACTGAAGAAATCATTGTGAACACTTAACAATCGTTACAGAACGCAGTCGTTGTGTTCACTGAAGAAATCATTATGAGTTCTGAAGAAATCGTTATGAAAAGCAAATCGTTACGAGTTCTGAAGAAATCGTTATGAAAAGCCAATCGTTACGAGTTCTGAAGAAATCATTATGATGACTTAGAAATCGTTGCGGCGAGCAAGTCGTTGCGAGTTCTAAAGAATCATTATGATTACTTAAGAATCGTTGCGACAGGCAAGTCGTTGCGAGTTCTAAAGAAATTGTTATGATTACTTAAGAAATCGTTACGGCGAGCAAGTCGTTGCGAGTTCTAAAGAAATCGTTATGATTACTTATAAAATCATTGCGACAGACAAGTCGTTACGAGCTTTATAGAAATCGTTACGATGACTTATAGAATCGTTACAGGATCGACTTGTTTGAAACAACATGACTTTCCAGTCTTACAAGGAAATCGTTAAAACACTTAATAAACCGTTATACAAAGCAAATCGTTGTGTTCACTGAAGAAATCATTGTGAAACACTTAACAAATCGTTATACAAAGCAAATTGTTGTGTTCACTGAAGAAATCGTTGTGAAACACTTAACAAATTGTTATACAAAGCAAATCGTTGTGTTCACTGAAGAAATCGTTATGAAACACTTAAATAATTATTATACAAAGCAAATCGTTGTGTTCACTGAAGAAATTATTGTGAAACACTTAACAAATCGTTATACAAAGCAAATCATTGTGTTCACTGAAGAAATCGTTGTGAACACTTAACAAATCGTTATACAAAGCAAATCGTTGTGTTCACTGAAGAAATCATTGTGAAACACTTAACAAAACGTTACAGAACGCAAGTCATTGTGTTCACTGAAGAAATCGTTATGAGTTCTGAAGAAATTGTTATGAAAAGCAAATCGTTACGAGTTCTGAAGAAATCATTATGAAAAGCAAATCGTTACGAGTTCTGAAGAAATCGTTATGATGACTTATGAAATCGTTGCGGCGAGCAAGTCGTTGCGAGTTCTAAAGAAATCGTTATGATTACTTATAGAATCGTTGCGACAGGCAAGTCGTTGCGAGTTCTAAAGCAATCGTTATGATTACTTAAGAAATCATTACGGCGAGCAAGTCGTTGCGAGTTCTAAAGAAATCGTTATGATTACTTAAGAAATCGTTACGGCGATCAAGTCGTTGCGAGTTCTAAAGAAATCGTTATGATTACTTATAGAATCGTTGCGACAGACATGTCGTTACGAGCTTTACAGAAATCATTACGATGACTTATAGAATCGTTACAGGATCGACTTGTTTGAAACAACATGACTTTCCAATCTTACAAGGAAATCGTTAAAACACTTATGAAATCGTTGTGACTTTTAACAGAAGTCGATGTGGACTTAGAGAAATGCACTTACCTGGCTTATTGACAGAAGTATTTAGTACTTACCATATGTGCTTGATTTTCCTTGTTTATTTCTTGTGCTTAAGACTTATAGAATGCATGTTAGAAAACTTTGATATTGTTTTGTTAATCACCAAAATAAATATGTAATTAATTATAATTACATGGGCATAATCTAATCATCAACACGTGGGTGTCAAAGGGAGGGGTACATGTGGGTGCCGAAGGAGTGGTAACCAAAACTAGAGAAAAAAGGGTCCCACCGTGATCACCAATTTGTGAACGTGCTTTTTCAAACACCACAAAGAATTAATAAAAAAAAGAAAATATATATATTGGGATGGAAAAGAAGAGGAAAAGAAGAAGAAAGTAGAGAGTGTGTGTGTGCACTATGATGGAGATGTGATCGCCAGGTACGTGTGGGTACCGAAGGAGAGAGTGAAAGGCGAAGATTACTTACCTTCACTCGAGATCGCGGGAGTAATGAGTGGGTTGACTCTTACTTCTCCAACCAGCTGGCCGGCGAAGAAGACTTCAGCTTGATGATTACCTTGCAAAAAAAGATTAAATAAACAAGTGAAAGAAAGATTAGACCAAGTCGTGCAATATCAAATTCGAAAGGAGCAAGGGAGAGGTTGCATGCAAGGGATTAAACACACCTTGTGGAGGTGGTGTAAAACCCCTAAGTATATGGGTGTGGATTGAAAGAAGTGATGCGTGTGTGACTATGATGAAGATGAATGATGAACTAAGAGAATTAAAAGAACAAAAGAGAGAAGAAAAATCTGTTGGAGAGCACTTGGCGCAGTAGTGCTTGGGATGAAAGAGCTGAAGAGTCCTCCCCCTTGCTCCAATGACTTGAAAGGTGGAAAACACAACTCCACTTGAAGAACACTTGAAGTAGAGCTTGAGGGGAGGAAGTTCTTTTCTTCAGGTTCGGAAGTATTGCTCTCCGATGCAGCAGGGCTTCGCCAACACTTGTACTCTCTCTCTTAAAACAATGGCCTCGGGGGTCCTTTTATAGGGGCAAAATTCGTAAATCGCGATGAACACAGTGGTCGCCTATTAAGGTGAATCGCGACTGACTAAAACGTCCCGTTTAAGAGCATTCCTTACTTCGACTGTGCCCTTTCCAAATATTGATTATTACAGGTATGAAAATCGCGACGACATAGTCCGACGCATTTATAACACTTCCAATATTGATCAGATTCTTGCCAAATTAATAAATGAAAACTTTGAATCGCGACGACCTGAGCGATCGCGCATTTGAAAGAATCGATCTTTTGATAGGAATCGATCTTTAAACAATGGAAGGTCAGAAACGCGACGGACTAAGTGGACGCGATTCTATTATATTTACAAAATCTTTCTAAAAATGATTTTGGAAATTGCCATAAATAGAATATAGAAACTATTAAACACGACGACTTTGATGGACGCGATTATAAAACATAGTTCAGGTCGGAATAGGAAGCTAATACGCGATGGTTTTACCCGACGCGAATCAACTTCCTGAAACGCGACCACTGTGTCGGTCGCGAATAAACTATGTACAGAGGACCCCCGAAAACCTTAGAAAAATTCCTAAAAATCCTAGAAAATTAGGAAAATCACTCAGATGGTTAATTGAAGAGAGCCACTTTGAGGCATTACATTATAACATGAAATTTACTCGATATGTTGTCAAAATTGGTGTGTCTACAACTATATGTCAGGACTTCTAGTCAAGAGTAAGATGCGTATGGCGCTCCAGATCGGTTGACCAGTGGTAGTTTTCTCCGTGGTTGATGTCTTTGTTTAGACATGTTTACTTCTATCTGTTTTCAGCACAGTTGTAGTCACAATGTGTTGGTAACATGAGATTTTCGGTCGTGTAATGTTTTTTTGATCAGTAGTCGTATAGGTAGCCCTTTTTCTTTCTGCATTTTCCTTTAGTAGAATAGATTATGTTGGCCCACGGATGGCAGCAAGGATAAACCTAGAGGGGGGTGAATAGGTTTTCTGAAAATGCAAATAAAAATCACCACTTGAAGACTTTGGTTAGTGATTGTAGTTGTGTGTAGTAGATAGAGTAGCTGTGCGGAAGCAATTCAAATAAACAATCACATAAATGAACACAGAGAATTTTATCATGGTTCGATACTTCTCAAATAGAAGACCTACATCCAGTCCCCAAGTAAATCTTGAGATTTCACTAACCAGGGTACAATCCCCCCCAAGGATATACAAATCCACAGCTCCCCGCTGGTCCTCTTCCTTTCCGAGTAGGAAGAAAACTCACTTCTATTATAGGTCAAGA
Source organism: Colocasia esculenta (assembly GCA_014218235.1). Classification (NCBI taxonomy): domain Eukaryota; kingdom Viridiplantae; phylum Streptophyta; class Magnoliopsida; order Alismatales; family Araceae; genus Colocasia; species Colocasia esculenta. The sequence goes on along the minus strand of CM024757.1, from coordinate 23,640,156 downwards.
AGTCACCCTCCTGGAACAAACCTCAGCTAGGTTTTGCTAGACTTAAACCCCTAGCTAGGTTCTGCTGACACCAACCCTAGCTAGGTTCTTCCCTTAACACAAGGCGAACACTGAGTACAGTCCCTCAGCTAGACAGACACCAAGCACTTCAGATGGTCTTCTCTTCACCCTTGAAGAGGAAAAACCCTTGCTCTTATTTAAGGAAGAATGAGTAGGCTGTGGAGATCAAGTTCTAAAGAAAAGAACTTAGTTTGCTTAATCTCCTACAGCAACCTGAGAGCTAAGAGGATTACAAGATAAATACACTGAAACTTAAATCCTCAGCCCACAAACTCCCCAGATGTACAATGATGCACAAGGAGAGTGAAGAGAGAAAAGAAGCTTGAATGCTTGAAGACTTCAGATGGTTGCTTGTGCACACACTTCTTCCTAGGATCTAACTCTTTCTCTCTTGCTTTGAGTGTGTATGGCGTTGAGGCTTCTCACTGGATGTACACTCTTTGAATGATTTTCAGGTTTGCTCACTTGATTACATAGCTTTCATCCTTATATGGAGGAAGAAGAGATCTGTTGACAGATGTGTTGGTTAACTGCCATCGACTCCCTTAGGGAATCGCTGCCACTATGCTGTTATGGGGCAGCATAGTGACATCGGGGCTGGTAACCCAACCCGCCACAGGGGTAAAACCCTGTGCGAAGCCCCTCATGCCGACCACAGCGTTGACGTGGTGCTTTGCGCTTCCGCCTTAAAGATTTGGCTACCGCCTTCACTACCAGCTCGAACTTTTGGTGCAATGGTAAGGGGCTCGGTCCAACAAGTGGTATTAGAGAGAGGTTGTAGGTTCGATTCCTCCGGGTGCCGCTGGGGGGAGTTTGTTGGTTAACTTCCATCGACTCCCTTAGGGAATCGCTGCCACTATGCTGTTATGGGGCAGCATAGTGACATCGGGGCTGGCAACCCAACCCGCCACAGGGGTAAAACCCTGTGCGAAGCCCCTCATGCCGACCATAGTGTTGACGTGGTGCTTTGCGCTTCCGCCTTAAAGATTTGGCTACCGCCTTCACTACCAGCTCGAGCTTTTGGTGCAACGGTAAGGGGATCGGTCCAACAAGATGGCCATTGGAGTTCTTGGATCCGTTGAGACTCTTTCTAGCCCTTGCTCATCTTCTTCTTCATCTCCTTTCCTTCTTCTTCTGTCTAACAGACATCTTCATGTGTCTAACTGATGCTAACAGTAGGTTCAAGAGTAGAATAGTCCTGCAGACATTTAATGCAAATAGGAACATGTTAGACTAGAGAAGTCTTCTGACAGATAGCTCATACCTAGGGCTGCCAACGAGTCGGATCGGAATCGAAAATGACACTTTCCGCATCCATTTCCTATAAGAAATCAAACAGGTTGGAAACGAAAGTAATCGGAAACATTTGGTACGATCAAATGGTATTGTATGTAGCATTAGGAGTAATGGTAAAAGAGATGTCTTTGAAAAATAGGTATAATAAATGCTACAGAGTCAAGAGAGTCAATTAATTAGATTCTATTTACAAATTAAGAGAAGCTAAAAATTAGTCTAAAATTTTCTAATATTATGAAATAATTTTAAGAGTATATATTTTGTAAATATAATAAAATTATATCTTATTGGAAACGAAAACAGAATAACAGAAAATAATCGAAAAATGGAAAAATAGATACGGAAAGGTCAAAAACGAGTCGAAAAGTCGAAAAATGGATATCCATTGGCAGACCTACTCATACCTCTTATGTGCAGGTCCATGATTTCCGCTGACATCCAGATATGTTAGGTAAGGCCTTTGCTTTTTAACATAAGGAAGGAGTCCTTTCAGTCCTTAATTTATGCTAACTCCTTTGCTTACCTACCCTGATAAGATAGAAGGTACACAACAGAAAGATCTTCGGTCAATTAGAGAAATAATAAGTTAAACATATGAAGTACATTTGAGCTTTCATTTGGGCGCCAAAGACATTTTGAAACATTTGAAATATAGAGGCAATCAATGTTTAAGTATAATAGTAATCCATGTTTCAGAGGCAATCAATGTTTATTTAAAGGTAATCGATATTACAGAGGCAATCAATGTTTCATAAAAGTAATCGATGTTTAAGTGAAGCAATCGATGTTCTAATGCAATCGATGCGAAAGACAATCGGTGTTTTGTTGCCCAGTTGACGAGCCCAGAGGGGGGGTGAATGGGTCTTTTAAAAAATTATTTGATTAGTACCTGTACTTCAAACATTCACACAAGGACGGTCTTCGAAGAAGGTTAGAGAAGGTTAGTATAAAAGACAAACACACAATAAGCAATCACACAACACAAGGAATTATCCTGGTTCAGACCTCCTCTCCTTAGGAGTCCTACGTCCAGTCCCTGAGCAACAACTCAGGATTATACTAACTAGGTACAGTCCCCCTACGGACAATACAACACCCAGCTCAGCTGGTCTTCCTTCACAAGAAGGGAACTACAACACCTTGGATCCCTCACCAAGTCTTCCTTCACAACAGAGGGAACACAACACCCTGGTGAGCTCCTCACCAGGTCTTCCTTCACAACAGAAGGGAACAACACATAAGAAGAATAAATAGGAATTCAAGCCCCTAGATCAAGCTTTAGCAAGACAAGATCTGAGACTACTAGCACTGAGAGTGAATAATCTAAACAAGGCACTCTCTCAGAACTACATTGGCCCTCTTAGGATCTCTATTACAGCACAGAGAGCAAAGAGCTAAAACACACTAGAATTGAATTCTTGGCTCTTGGATTCTTTCAGAAGATCTGGAAAGCTTATTTTCTCAATCGTAGGTCTCTCTCTTCTTTTCTACCCTTGTCTTGTATAAATATCTCCATTTTGAAATATTACCGTTGAAGTAACCGTTGTCTCTTTGTTTGCTAGACGTTAGACTGTTTGACATTTGGAAACTTCTAGTCAACAATCTTTTATCCATTTGAGCACGCAAAGAGATAGGGTCTTTTGGCATCTATATGGTTCAACGTTGTATGACAGAATGTCTTTAGGGCCCTGCATATATTAAATGCTAGAACAGTAGACAGCTAGGCTGTCTCTTGTTGTCAGTAAACGTTGATGTGAATATTCACCAAAATAGTAATGTCAAATAGCTTGTTCTAAAAGATACACACAAAGTAAGCATAATGGAGGACGTGATCGTCTGCATGTATGCAGAGATACGTTCAGTCCTCATAAATGAACAGATGTCTGAAGATATGCTTGACTTTGAATTTTCAACGCTTTCAGGAATAAGATAAATATTAAGTCGATGTAAGACATAAATCGATGACTATATGACTTATGAAATCGTTATGATCAAGTCAGTTAACTAAGTCGTTATAAGAAGCAATCGTTATGTTCAATGAAGAATCGTTATGAACACTTAACAAATCGTTATAGAAATAAGTCGTTTGTGGGCGTTAAAGAAATCGTTATGAGCGCTAAGGAAATCGTTATGAGCGCTAAGGAAATCGTTATGAGCGCTAAAGAAATCGTTATGAGCACGAAAGAAATCGTTATGAGCGCTTAAAGGAAATCGTTATGAGCGCTGAAGAAATCGTTGCGCGAAGCAAATCGTTATGCAAAGCAAATTGTTATGAGTGCTAAAGAAATCGTTATGCAAAGCAAATCGTTATGAGCGCTAAAGAAATCGTTATGTAAAGCAAATCGTTATGAGTGCTAAAGAAATCGTTATGCAAAGCAAATCGTTATAAGCGCTAAAGAAATAGTTATGCAAAGTAAATCGTTATGAGCGCTAAAGAAATCGTTAAGCAAAGCAAATCGTTATGAGCGCTAAAGAAATTGTTATGCAAAGCAAATCGTTATGAGTGCTAAAGAAATCGTTGCGATGAGCAAATTGTTACGAAGTCTGAAGAAATCATTGCGATGAGCAAATTGTTACGAAGTCTGAAGAAATCGTTGCGATGAGCAAATCGTTGCGAAGTCTGAAGAAATCGTTGCGATGAGCAAATCGTTACGAAGTCTGAAGAAATCGTTGCGATGAACAAATCGTTACGAAGTCTGAAGAATCGTTGCAATGATCAAATCATCACGAAGTCTGAAGAAATTGTTGTAATGAGCAAATCGTTACGAAGTCTGAAGAAATCGTTGCGATAAGCAAATCGTTACGAAGTCTGAAGAAATCGTTGCGATGAGCAAATCGTTACGAAGTCTGAAGAAATCGTTGCGATGAGCAAATCGTTATGAGAACAACTTCTTTTATCCAAGCAATGTTATGGGTAAATCGTTATGGCTCTACTGAAATCGATGTAACATGAATAAAGTCGATGTGACTTTCAACAGAAGTCGATGTGGACTTAGAGAATATAATCTTGAAATAATAATGCTTCAGAAATATGATACTTACCAATATTGGCTTGTTGACCTTGTATATTTTTTGTACTTAAGACTTATGAAAAATAGGTTAAAAATTTCGATAGGTTTTTGTTAATCACCAAAATAAATTTAATTAATTAAAATTGTATGGAGACAGACTGATCATCAATCTCCCCCTTTTTGGTGATGACAAAACTTATCAGAAAGCATGAATTTGCAGAATGTAATATTTCAGACATGCTAAGAATGCTTCTCCCCCTTTTTGTCATTTAGCAAAAAGATAAACTTCGACAAAGAAGTAGAGAAAAGATGGAAGGGCACTCAACCAAATATATTGATCAGTTTTGAGGAGTTATAGATAAATAATAAGTAGGGGATAACAAGGAGCCAAAGCGCCTGATGACAGGGAGTGCCTGGCATTCCTGCTCTTCAAAAAAAGCTTGAAAGGCCCCAAATTCAATTTGATAGGAGGGTCCCATGGTGGGAGCATCCTTTGATATGAAGCTGCCTTTGATCTGAAATGAAATCCCCATACTTAGCACTGCCAAGGGCTAACTTGTAGGTTAAGAATGACCCAAACTGGCAAACCGAAGGAAGGCATCAATCTTGAGGGATAGTCAATCTGAAGCGACCTAAGCTCTTCCTTTAAAGCAACGAAAACCTGGTATCTTTCAACCCAGGTCAGATAGGAATCCCGGATGAGGTGAAGAGAGTTGGCATCCAAAAATTCACCGGGAGTCAAAGGTGGTTGATTTGAGCTGGCCTGAGAAGCATTTAAATCTGCTAGCTGCTGAGCAGACAAGGGATAGACCTTCGTCCAATCATCTGGAGACAGCCTGTCACATTTAGAGATAATGGGGGCCAGAACATCTGCCTTGATATTCCCCTGAAGATATTGCTTGAAGACAAATCTTGGGAAAGATAGGTCACGGCCATCTTGCACAAATAACCTGGCCATTACCATTGCAGCTCGCTCAAAGATAAGTGTCCCCACAGAAGAGTCCATAATCAAAGCATGGAGAGGGGGAAGGAACACTACATCAGAAATAACTAAGGTAGCAAAATCAACTCTAAGGGAGTATGAAGGGGCTGTGCATGAACTGAGAGCCCTGATGGCTTCCCGGAATTGACCTAGCTGAGATTCAGGGAGGCGATTTACATAGCAATAGTTACTGTACATCTGATACTGCCTGATAAACTTAATTTCTTTCTGAATGAAGGGTCCAAACAGATGTTTGTGATGGATCTGGAACCACTCAGAAAGGGGAAGAGGAGCTTCCCTAAGTGGATATCTGGCAGCTTGAACTCGACGGAATTGACTGTATAGATCTTTGTTGCTCCGAGCCCACTGCTCTTCAGATTTGGCTTCAGTCATGGAAATTTTTTTTGACTGTTGAGCCTTAGAGAGATGGGTGTAAGGAAAGATGGTGGCAAGATGATCAGAAAGATTTTGGAAGGGAGGCCAAAAATGTGGGCAAAACTACCTTTTGAAGATATTCTTCATAGATAAGTTTCTGCTTATTGGAGATAGAAAGGGAAACCAAAGGGAGGATAAGAGATCAGAGGAGATAGGATGAGTGGAGGTGAGTCTCCACTTTTTAGAGACAGGACTAGAAGAGCCTGTCCTGTGAGTGTGGGTGCCAACAGCCAGGACTGAATGAAGTATTGCTACCTCAAATTCATCTTTGATATCCTGGATTTCAACCTGAGTGAGTTGGGCACCCTCAGGAATGATGGTAATAAAAGAGGGAGGTGTAGGTGGATTGAAGATAGAAGTAGGAGTTATGGTAGGAAGAGCAAAGGTTTCTGAGGAAGAAGGACCAGAAGAAGATGGCCCAGCTAAAGAGGATGCTGGTGGAAGCTGAGGAGAGGATGGTGGAGAAGGAACGATGGAGGAAGAAGCAGGAGATAAGGCAAGTTGAGAGGGAAATGGTTGGGGAGAGGAAACAGATCTTGGACGAGGTCGTTTAAAGGTGGTTGGAGCTGGAGGTGCAGTGGAAGAAGATGGTGGAGAGGGAGCAGCTGGAGTGGGAAGAGTAGAAGAGGCAGGGGGCTCAGGAGCTACAGCATGGTCTGCTCTTTCAGCCATCGGTTCCACTGGATTAAGTGTTTCCTTCTCCGGCCCAGACCCCTGACAGATATCAGAATCTTCAATAGGCAAAATCTCAGAAGGCTGAACTGCAATACTTGGCCCTGATGGCCCTGCTGGAGCATCAACTGAAGGCCCTGGTGGCCCTGCTGGAGCATCATCACTAATTGGCCCGGATGGCCCTGCATTATCTTCACTTGGCCCTGAAGGCTCACGCTCTTGAGGAGTAGGATCTTTGGTCCCTACTGCCTTCAAAACTCAGACACCATTATCTTCATAGAGCTCAGTTCCTTATTGAACCACTTCATGGCATTATTTATATGGAAATGTCATTTGACATGGATTCCTAACGCACAATGACAGAACTCACAGCTGACTACACTGAGTCCAAGACTACACCTTGATCATCCAATTTCTTCAAGATGGGCTTCAAGTGCACCTTCTTTAGAAGTTTCTTCTGCCTTCTGTGAAAATTTTTCTTGTTTTGGCTGCTCCTTTCCATTTGTTCCTCGACCTCTATTTGAGCTTCAATATGTCCTTCATTTACAGGAGCATCATCAGCATGTGTCCCTTGAGATGCTGCTTCCTTCTCAATACTTTGCTCCCCCTGAACAGGAGCCTCCTCCACAATTCTTTCTTGCTCCCCCTGAATAGGAGCATCTATTAATATTGAATCTTCAATGTGGCCAGATGCCACAAACGGTTCAACCAAACTCCCACCAGTGTTTTGAATCACTGGGGAGGAGTGAATGGAATCTAATACTTGACGGAGTACATATGCCACAGAGGAGGTGGAAGAGGATCCTCTGAACTTCTGACAGAATCTGCCACTGCTACATTTTTTGAGCTACCGGAGTCTCCATTGCAACTTCTCTGTTGGCAGCTACTTCCGGTGAAGCTCTAGGTACTGCGGCCTCTTCTGCTGCTGGTTCTGCAACTGCTGATGGACCCTCTGACTCTATTGCTACTGCTTCGAGCTGAACGACTTGGGCTTCCCCTAGGATGGTTTCACCCTTAGCCACTGAGGTCTTGGTCCATACTCCGTTGACCACAGAAAAACCACTTTTCCTTAGATTTCGGGACCTAATTGCTTGGCCCATCTTCTCTACAACGGCGCCGAAACATCTACTCCAAAGTGCTGAAAAACTTTGGTGAGCAAATGAGCATAAGACAGGGATACATTTAGCTTACTATTGGTATCCCAGATTTGATCACGGGCAAACTTCATTCTTTCCATCATCACTTCGGCCATGTTTATTTCTTGGTTCTGAACGGCCCAAAACATCATATCAAAGTCTGCCTTGGTGCATGTCGAGAAAGTAGCACTTCTAGGAACAAGAATTTGACAGACTACGAAGTGCAGAAGGTGATTGAAGGCATTCAACTGATTGATATCCAATTTGCCATCTTTCAGTCTAATTCTAAACCAACATACCTAGACCCTTTGCCTGGGTGTCCACTGAGTGGATTCCACTATGACCAGACGTGCTCACATCAAACAGGTCTTCAAAACTTCATGATCAATCTTGATTTGGGTTCCCTTGACAGATGAAATCAAGGACCCGTCTGCCTCTGTTCTCAAACACACATAAACGCCTTCACGAGGTCCGGATAGCTTACCTCAGAGAAGGTGGTGATTCCCATCCACTGCATCCTTCTTATAGCGACTACTACACTGATCATACCATTTTTCTCAAGATCCGCAACATCTACCACCTTATTCCTGCAAAGCTTGGTCTTCACGAAAGTAAACCTTTCCTGCTGCTCTGCCGATAGAAACTCAGCGCTGTAGCCACCCAAACTGCCGGAGATAATGGACGATGCCATGGACTTTGGGTGAGGAAGATTTTCTGGGGGGTTGATGTGGAAAGAGGAGAGAAAAGCCCTCAAGAATTCTTCGCGGGAAGAAGAGGGTGCTTCAAATTAGCAGAAAGTCGATGTCAGAGTTGTTAGGGCATCGGCTCAGGCAACCAGACGAAAGAGGGAAAAGGTGTAAGGTAGGAGATGAATCGTTTTCACATCGATTTTGGGGTTAAATAAAGGTTTTACCGAAAAGCGAAGCATCAAAAGGTGGCAGAAAAACGACAAATAAGTTTGACCAACCTCAGCAGACTTTATAAGGAGAGCGACCAGGAAGGAATGATTTAAATTTCTTTTGCTTAAAGCCATGGAGAGAAAATTTACTTAATTCTAAAAATTTATATGCCAGTTTTAAACAGAAATCTTTTCACAAATTACACATGCCCAATTCCCTTCTAAGAGATGTGAATCTCTCTTCGGGTAAGGCTTTTGTGAAAATATCTGCTAACTGACCATTTGTGTCAATAAAAGATATTTTTATGTTACCGTTTGCTACATGATCACGAATAAAATGATATCTAACCTCAATATGCTTGGTTCTTGAATGCTGGACTGGATTTTTGGTGAGATTGATAGCACTAGTGTTGTCACACAATAGTGGAATTGATTTGATATTTAGTCCAAAATCCTCAAGTTGTTGCTTTATCTATAGTTGTGTACAACAACTTCCAGCAGCCACGTACTCAGCTTTAGCTGTAGACAGTGCCACTAAATTTTGTTTCTTGGAGGACCAAGATATCAAACACCCTGCAAGGAATTGACAACAACCACTGGTGGTTTTCTATCTACTTTGCATCCAGCGTAGTCAGCATCAGAGTATCCTACTAAATTAATTTCACAGGATTTTGGGTACCACAGACCTAAGTCATGAGTTCTAGCTAATATCTGAAAATTCTTTTGACATTGATCAAATGAGATTCTCTATGATCTGCTTGATATCTAGCACACATACATACACTAAATAAAAATCAGGTCTGCTAGCTGTTAAATAAAGTAATGAACCTATCATACCTCTGTAGTTCTTTTGATCTACTTTCTTACAATTCTTGTCACTATCCATCCTTGTTGATGTGCTCATAGGTGTTGATAGTGGCTTGGCATTGTCGAATCTGAATTTCTTCAGAAGTTCCTTGGTGTATTTTGCTTGACAGATGTGGGTCCCATTTTTTCCTTGCTTGATTTGTAGTCCAAGGAAATATTGAGTTCTCCCATCATGCTCATTTCAAACTCTCCCTGCATCAATTTTTCAAAATACTTGCAAAGGGATTCATCAGTAGATCCAAAGATAATGTCATCTACATAAATCTGTACAAGTAATATACTTTTAACTTTCAATTTACAAATAGAGTGCTATCTACCTATCCTCTAGTGAAACCATGGTTTAATAAAAAAGAGCTAAGCCTTTCATACCAGGCACTTGGTGCTTGCTTTAAACCATATAATGCCTTATGAAGTTTAAAAACATGATTAGGAAATTCTGTATCATCAAAACCTGGAGGTTGTTCAACATACACTTCCTCCTTATAAAACCATTTAAAAAGCGGATTTAACATCCATTTGAAATAACTTTAAATCTAGAGCAGATGCATATGCAAGTAAAATCCTAATAGCCTCAAGTCTAGTTACAGAGCATAGGTTTCATCGAAATCAATGCCTTCCTCTTGAGATAGCCTTGAGCTACCAGCCTGGCCTTGTTTCTTAAAATCACATCAGCCTCATCCAATTTATTTCTGAACACCACTTGGTGCCAATAACTGGATAGTCTGATGGTCTGGGAACAAGTGACCATACTTGGTTTCTCTTGAACTGATTAAGTTCATCTTGCATGGCTATAATCCAGGATTCATCAGTGGAGCTTCATTGACTGTCTTAGGCTCTATTTGAGAGACAAATGCTAAATAATCACAAGGTATTACATTACCTCTTGTTCTTACCCCTACAGATGGATCACCAATAATGTTCTCAGGTGGGTGATCTTTCTTGTATCTCCACTCCTTTGGAAGATTTTCATGTGTAATATCTTGTTGTTGCAAGTCTTCTAGAGGTGGATCATCCCTGTCTTCAATTGAGGTATCCTTTAGTTTCTTGGACAGTTCGTCTGCATCATCATTGTCACTTTCTTCTTCCTTCTTTCTCAGGAAGGTTAGTCTCATCAAAAATATATGCACAGACTGTTCAATCAATAAGGTACGTTTGTTAAATATTCTATAACCTTTGGGTGTAGAAGCATACCCCATGAAGATGCCTTCATCTGATTTGGCATCCAACTTACCAATGTCTCTTTTGCCGTTGTTGTGGATGAAGCATGGACATCCAAAAGTTCTGAAGTGACTGATCTTTGGTTTCTTTTCCTTTGAACAACTCATAAGCAGTTTTCTTCAATATTGGTCTGATCATTACTCTATTAATGATGTAGCTTGCTGTGTTTACTGCTTCAGCCCAAAAATACATTGGTAAGTTATATTCTGACAACATTGTCCTAGCCATATCCAATAAGGTTCTATTCTTCCTCTCAGCAACTCCATTTTGTTGTGGTGTCCTTGGTGCTGAGAAATTATGTTCAATCCCTTCGTTTTCACAAACTTTGCAAATTTCTCATTCTGAAATTCACCTCCATGATCTAATCGAATATTGATAATACTGAATTTCTTGTCTTTTCTGACCTTCTTGCTAAAACTGATAAAGCTTTCTAATGTATCATCTTTATATTCTAGGAATGACACCCATGTAAATCTGGAGTAGTCATCAACAATAACAAACCAAAGTTCTTTCCTCCAAGACCGGTGGTCCTCATTGGCCCAACAAATCCATATGAAGAGTTCCAAAGGCTTTGAGGTAGTTACAACAGTCTTCGACTTGAAGGAGCTCTTCGAATGCTTTCCTTTGGCACAAAGTCTACAAACACCTTCCATCTTAGTGCTGACTTTTGTCAGACCTTCCACAAGATTTTTCTTTAACAACTTTCTCATACCATCTATGCTGCAATGTCCCAATCTTCTGTGCCACAATTCAGTTGATTGATCTTTATTTGCTGCTAAACAGACATTTTGATCCTTGAGTTCTTCAAGATAGAGCACATATAGGTTCTTTTCTCTATTTGCCTCGAAATTACTGCTCCATCCTTTAATATGCTGCATTTTGACTCTTGAAACTGGATCTGATGACCTCTGTCACAAAGCTGGCTGATGCTAATAAGATTATGTTTTAGCCCTTTGACACACAATACATCTTCAATAACTGTCTTTCCTTTGTTGTTCATAGAACCACTGCCTATCACTGTTCCTTTTCCGTTATCTCCATATGTAACAGTTCCTTCTTCATTTTGAAGATGAGAGAATAGCTTTCGATTTCCTGACATATGCCTTGAGCACCCACTATCCATATACCATTTGGATGCTTGAGAGTTATCCTGAAATGGAAACATTAAGTTTTAGGTACCCAAGTTCTTTTGGGTCCTGATTGGTTAGTATCACTGGTTTCCCTTTTTATTATCCATTTCTTATGTTTAGTTGGACATGTAGTTATAATATATCCTAATTTGTTACAGTGACTGCAGCAGGACAATTTGGTTACTTTTTCTATATATTTGAAATCTGTCTTGTATGTAATGTCTTGTTCAGGTACAAATTTTGGTGTTGGATATATTTTAGGATAAACTATAGTTTCTTCATTATCTGGAGGTGTATATCCTAATCCATTTTTCTTCTTACCTGATCTTCTGGCACCTTTTAATATTAGGGAGTTTTTTCCATTAATGAATTTTTCTAATGTGCTGGATAACTATATATTTTCTTCTGTTAGTGTCTTAATTTCAGTTTTCAGTTCGTCTGAACTTGCTTGTTTTTCTAAATTAGTTATTTGTTCATTCTTATCCTTTAGATCTTCACATAACAAGTCATTTCTTCGTTTAAGTTCAGTTAACTGTTTTTCTAGTTGTTCATTTTCTGATTTTAGATCTGAGTTTGTGTTTTCTAGACAAGCATTATTTTTCTTACTTACTTTTAATAGTTTGGTTACTTCTCTATATTTATTGTATAGTTCATTGAATGCTTCCTCTAAATTATCCGAATCAGAATTATTGCAGGAATCAAACGAGGAGTCAGATGTTACCCTATCATCTGTATTTGCCATGAACGCCAGGTTGGCTTCTTCTTTATCACTGCTCGAGCTTGACTTACTGTCTGAGTCGCTGCTGTTTTCCCAAGCGGCTGCCATTGCCTTTTTCTTATATTTCCTGAATTTCTTGGAGCTCTCTCTTTTTCTGAATTCAGGCTTCTTGAGCTTTGGACATTCAGCTTTGATATGTCCAGGTTTCTTGCACTCATAGTGTAACGTAGCGTGTTTTTCGGATCCATGCGGATCGTGTGTATTGTGGTTGTGGCGGCCATTGTGAGGCCAGTGTGAGTCGGTTGTATGGAATGCATGGTGTGGATATGTGGCTTGAGCAGGTGAAGAGCAGGGTTGGTCCTGAAATGAAATAGGACCTGCTGCTGTTCAGTTGTCGTTGGCGGCCAGGGGTGGTCGTTAACTGTTGGCGTCCAGCTTAGTGGACGTTTACTGCATGAACTTGGCGACAGTAGATGTGGACGCAGAGGGTGGCAGTTGCTGTTGGCAGCATGGGGGTTGACGCCAACCTGAGATTGGTGCAGGTTATAGGCTCACCCGAGGGCAGCTCTCTCAGCTCACTCTCTTCCCCTCTTGCCCCAGCTTCGCGCCCCGGTGTCTCTGAAGCTTCAGACAGGTTCCGAGGAGTGGTTGGACGGTCGTAGAACGCGTGGCGTCGCTGAATTACGCGAGGAAACGTCACGGCATGGTGCAATTCGCGTGGGAGCTCGCGAAGTGTTCGGCGTGAACCGAGGGATTCCGGGAGGTTTTAGCGTGTTCGGAGGTAGGGGACGAACCCTGGTAGCTCCGTAGAACATAAAATACATCATAACCACTTGAATCAGCATGATAATGTGTTTTCGGATCATGTTGCACCATGCGGGGATAATGGGTGGTTTGAGTAGTTTAATGCATGAAACATGTTGTAATGGTTGTATTGGGTTCTAGCATGCTAAGGAATTGCATTTGTATGTTTTTCTGTAATTAGAATGGTTAGAAAACCCGCAGAGCCGGATTAGGGTTCTGCAGGGTTTATGGCCGAAGAACTTGGCGTCAACATCGTTTGTCGCCAAGCTCCTCAGCCAAGATGTTAACGGCCAGTTCCCTTGCTGTTGACTTGATGTAAGCGGCAGTCGATGTTGCCGCCGACTGGCTATGAACAACAAAGACTAAATTATGATATTTATCGATAATGCACGTATGTTGACGCATGATGTGCACTGAGTGCACTTGATTCTCGTGTTTAGCATACAAGGTATGCGGTTAGTTGCTTACTTCAGTGACTGCGTGTTGTTTACGCAAGTCAGTTGGGTTCACGTGTGGTGGACCGTAGTTACTTGTGGTTTATGTGAGGTTTCACGTGGTTTGTGTGTGGCGTGCACGTGGTTCTGTGTACGTGGCGAGTAGTACGACGCCTACCGTGGTTACCACTCCAGTTGGGTGCCCCAGGTTCTTTGTGAGCCAGGCTGTTAGCTCGGGGCTTGTCCCCGTACTTGTGTTGTACCGTCGAGGTCTGTGTCGTCTGACCTGGACACCCTCACTCCTGTGTTGAGTTGTACGTCCGGCTGAGGGAAAGACGACAGTGGGACAGTGACACTTGAGTTTGTTTTTAGTCACTTGTAGCGCGCTCGTAGTTGGGGGTAAGGACACCAGTAGTCGACACTGGTCCCCAGCTAGTCCTTTTCCAGTGCCTCACTCTAGCGAGCCCAGGCCAGGGTCTCTGGAGGGTCAGGCATGGGCCTGTGACCGTGTGGTCTGCAGGTGGTGGTGTGTTAGTTGGTCTCCACAGTTGCTTGACCTTTTTACGTGGAGTGGCAGCTGGACCTTTCGTCCGTGGCTGCGAGACTGAGAGGTAGACCTGTGTTAGTTGTCCGAGTCAGTTTCTGGTGTCGCGAACCAGTTCACGTGACTCATGTTGGCTGTCTCTACTTTAGCTTGTACACCTGTACTGGTTTGCCGTTTAATTATTAATGTTGTTTCTCGTAGTCGGCAGACAGTGAGTACTTTTACAGCTTTACTTACCTGCTTAGCTGTTATATTAATTTCTAGTGATGTTTACTATTTGTACTCGTGGTGTTTATTTTGCTCGGTTTTGGGGGAGTTCCCTACTGAGCCAGTGACTAGAGAGGCTCACCCCTACCCCCCTCAGGTGAGAGCGAGGAGGACGTTTCTCGTCTGACGTCCAGTTCCGGGCCGCGTCGTAGCGGTGCAGGGTCAGCACCTCCAAGAGTAGCTCTAGCATGTAGTTTTTTGTTTGTTTACTTTCTTCAGTTGTACCTCGGGTATGCCCCAGGCTCTTGTACCTCTTTATAGTTTTTGTGGAAATTTGGCTATGTAAACTTGTGAATTTATTTAAAGTGTGTGTGTTCCTTTATGTTTACACGGACTGTGGTTTGGTATCCCTTGCGAGGCTTCGGCCCGTTCGCGGGAGGCGGACTCGGATCAAGTACGTTATCGGTTTAACGGGCTTGGCCGAGGCGTTCCGTCACAGTTGGTATCAGAGCAAGGTCCGTGTTAATATAAGGGAATTAGAAGATACATAGCCTTATTTCGGTCATTATACACTGCTGGTAGGGACCCTGGTTTTTGATATTGGTGATTTTGATTTTTGTCTGGTTTGATGTATGTAGAAATTTCTGAAATGGCTGATAGGAGAGATTGGGGTGGTGGAGGAGATGATCCGGAGGAAAGCACCCAGCGAATGATTGAGAGAATTTGGGAGAGCCTCACGGATATTCGAGCAAGAATGGATCAGCAGGCGCCAGTACCACCGGTTGCAGTGCCACCTGGGGATGGAGAGGCAATACTTGTTGCTCCAGTTCCGCCGAGAGTGGAGGTACCTTTTGTAGTACCTGTGCCACCACCACCACCAATGTTGATAGCAGAAGAACCAGTGATGCAGGTGGAGAAATTTCTGAGATTGCAGCCACCTACTTATTCAGGAGGGCCGAATCCAGATACAGTTGAGCATTGGGTTCATGAAATAGAAAGAGTTTTTGCGACTATGAGGTGTCCGGCAGCAGATAGAGTGGTATTAGTTGCTTATCAGTTGAGAGGTTTGCCTTGGAATGGTGGCGATTGAAGATGCAAACTACTTTTGCAGGCAGGACGGAAGAAGCTATCACTTGGCCGGAGTTTCTTGATGTGTTCAATGATACATTCTTTCCGATCCAAGTGCAGCAAGTAAAAAGAGAGCAATTACGAACTCTTCAGCAAGGTAACTCTTCGGTCTTAGAGTACCAGATGAGATTTATGGCACTTAGCCGTTATGCGCCATATGTGGTTTCAGATAATACCATGATGGTTGAGTATTTTATTAGAGGATTGAGAGTGGAATTGCAGGATGCGATAGTACCTCTTATGTGCAAGACAGTGGAAGAGGCAGCGCAGAGGGCAGCTACTTTGGAGAGGTCTATCCGGACTCGCCAAGCAGGTGAGTCAGGTTCAGGTAGTTTCCGGCTACTGCAGCAGTCAGTTGGTGCAAGCAAGGGCAAGGCACCGGCAGGACCTTCTTCATCTGGTTTCGGGAAATGGGGCCAGAAATTAAAGCAAGCATTCAAAGGCAAAGGAAGAGGATGGGGAGGTCGTCAGCAGTTGCAGCAGGGCCGTGGTAGGCCTGAGGTGGAGGAATCGCAGCAGAGCACTGCCAGGCAACTTATTGTTCCTCCAGGGTATAGATGTTATAATTGTAATCAGCCGGGGCATTTGATCCGCAATTGTCCCTATGCAAGAGAATATGGGTATGGCAGAGGTGTGCAGCAGCAGCAGTAGCCTCAGCAGTTCCAGCAGCCACAGGCAGGTCGTGGCAGAGGAGCACCGCAGCAGCGAGGAAGAGGCCGGGTTATGGCTATCACCCGAGCCCAGGCGGAGGCATCGAATATGATAGAAGGTATTTTACCTCTTTATGAATATTCAGCAAGAGTCTTATTTGATTCGGGTGCCTCTCATTCTTTTATTTCCGAAGAATTTCTGGATTGTATAGCTCATCCTCTAGAAGAGAAGTCTTGTGAGTTAGTGGTGGAGGTTCCTTCAGGTGAGTTCTTACTCACTTCGAGCTATATAGATGAAGCTCTTGTGATTAAAGGGAACCAGATGCCGGGTCGGTTGTATGCCCTGCAGTTGTCAGATTATGATATCATTCTGGGTATGGATTGGCTTGAAATGTATGGGGCAATGTTAGATTGCAGAAAGAAGAGGATCATTTTGTCATCCTAATGGTGCAGTGTTTGAATATCAAGGTATGCCTTTTTATACCTCCAAGTTTCTAATTTCTGCAATTAAAGCTAGAAAGTTGATAATGATGGTGTGTGGCTTATTTAGCCTCGGTAAGTTTGGTAGAGGCCAGTCAGCCAGTAGAAGCGTTCCCGTGGTTAGGGAATTTGCTGATGTTTTTCCTGAAGATTTGCCTGGTTTAGCTCCACACAGAGAGGTGGACTTTACCATTGAGTTGCTGCCAGGTACCATGCCGATTTCTAAAGCCCCATATCGGATGGCACCAGCAGAACTTAAAGAATTGAAAAAGCAGTTAGAAGAGTTGTTGCAAAGGGTTTTATTAGACCGAGTCATTCCCCGTGGGGAGCGCCGGTTTTATTTGTGAAAAAGAAGGATGGTAGTTTTCGGATGTATTGATTATAGAAAATTGAATGATGTGACCATCAAGAATAAGTACCCGTTGCCGAGGATAGATGATTTATTTGATCAGTTGCAATCAGCAAAGGTGTTTTCTAAGATTGATTTGAGGTCCGGGTACCATCAGTTGAGAATTAAAGAGGAGGATATAGATAAGACAGCGTTCAGAACCAGATATGGTCACTATGAGTTTGTAGTTATGCCTTTTGGGTTGACTAATGCTCCTGCAGGTTTTATGGATCTGATGAATAGAATTTTTCATCCATATTTAGATCAATTCATTGTGGTCTTTATTGATGATATTCTGATTTATTCAGCATCTGAAGAGGAGCATGCAGCTCATTTGAGGTTTACCTTGCAGTTGCTAAGAGATAACCAGTTGTTTGCTAAATTCAGTAAGTGTGAATTCTGGTTAAAGGAAATTCAGTTTCTGGGTCATGTTATCTCTGCTAGAGGAGTGGCAGTGGACCCAGTAAAGTGGAAGCTGTGTCTAGGTGGGAAGTGCCTAAGACAATAACCGAGATTAGAAGTTTTCTGGGGTTGGCAGGTTATTATAGGCGCTTTATTCAAGATTTTTCTAAGATTGCAGCACCTATGACCAGATTGACCAGAAAAGGAGTGCCTTTTGTGTGGTCCGGTGAATGTCAGAGAAGTTTTATGGAATTAAAGAAAAGACTTACATCAGCACCTATATTGACATTACCGTCAGGGAGTGGTGGTTTTGTGCTGTATACTGATGCTTCAAGGAGAGGACTTGGTGCAGTGCTTATGCAACATGGTAAAGTGATAGCCTATGCATCCAGGCAATTGAAGCCAGCAGAAGAAAATTACCCCACTCATGATTTAGAATTAGCTGCAGTTGTTTTTGCTTTGAAAATGTGGAGGCATTATCTTTATGGCGAGAGATTTGAAATTTTCACAGATCATAAAAGCTTGAAATATATCTTCTCGCAGAAAGATTTAATCTTCGCCAGCGCAGATGGTTGAATATTTGAAGGATTATGATTTCAGTTTGGCTTACCATCCGGGTAAGGCCAATGTTGTAGCGGATGCCTTGAGCAAAGGCATATATGAATTTGATGATGATTAAAGAATGGAATTGTATGAAGAAGTAGCAGAGAATTCCTTGTATGTGCCAGCAGTCAGCGACGGGCAATTCTAGCTGCTAGTGCTGTAGAGCCGTCTTTGTATTGGCAGATCATTGAGGCTCAGAGAGCAGATGCAGGTTTACCTGAAATTGTAAAAATGGAAGGAGTTTCTATTGATGATAGTGTGGTCAAGCTTCGAGGCAGGTTGTTTGTTCCTGCAGAGAGAGAGGTGAAGCAGAGTTCTGGAAGAGGCTCATAAATCCAGGTACACTATCCATCCGGGTAGTACTAAAATGTACCATGATTTAAGAAAGCATTTTGGTGGCCTCATATGAAGAAAGAAATAGCAGAATTTGTAGCAAGGTGTGCTATCTGTCAGCAGATTAAAGCAGAGCATCAGAAGCCTGGAGGTCTATTGCAACCGTTACCTATTCCACAGTGGAAATGGGATGATATTGCAATGGACTTTGTGGCAGGTTTACCAAGGTCGAGTTCAGGGCATAATGGAATATGGGTATTCGTTGACAGATTGACTAAGGTATGCAGATTAGTGGCAGTAAGTATGTCTTGGACAGTGGACAGATTGGCAAATATTTATGTTGAAAGAATAGTTCCACTGCATGGTGTTCCGAAGACTATTGTATCAGATAGAGACCCAAGATTTACTTCTGGTTTTTGGAGAAGTCTGCAGAAAGTGATTGGTTCTGATTGAGGTATAGCTCCGCTTATCATCCCCAGACAGATGGTCAACAGAGAGGACTATTCAGACAATTGAAGATATGTTGCGGCTTGTTGTTTAGTTTGGGAGGTAGTTGGGAGCATCACTTGGGAATGGTTGAGTTTGCCTACAATAATAGTTATCATACCAGTCTTGGGATGGCACCGTACGAAGCTTTATATGGAAGGCCATGTAAAACCCCATTGAACTGGCATGAAGTGGGAGAAAGGCAATTGGTGGGTCTTGAATTGATTCAGCAAACCACTGAAATAGTAAAGCTTATTAAAGAAAAATTACAGGCAGCTCAAAGCAGACAGAAAAGTTATGCAGATGTGCGGAGGAGACCACTTCAGTTTGAAGTGGGAGATTTTGTTTTTCTGAGAGTTTCCCCGAGTAAAGGTATTATGAGATTGGTAAATCTGGAAGTTGAGTCCAAGGTATGTAGGACCTTTCCAGGTGATTGAAAGAATTGGGGAAGCAAATTATAGGCTGGATTTGCCAGCTGATTTTGTAGATGTGCATGATATTTTCCATGTCTCTATGTTGAGAAAGTGTATTGAAGATCCAGCTCAAATAATTAGATATCAAGGTGGTGACCTGAGACCGGACATGACTATGCCAGAGTATCCGGTGCAGATCACAGATCGAAAGATGAAGAAGCTGAGGAATAAAGAAATTGAGCTAGTTAAAGTGAGATGGGAAAATAGATTAGGTGGTGAGGATACCTGGGAGTTGGCCGCGGAAATGGCTAAAGGGTATCCCTATCTGTTTGAGTAAGCTTGTGTATTTTCTTTTTAGATGATAGTACTTGTAAAAGTGTATATGTATGGTTGTTTAACTTTGAATTGTGTTATGAATTTCGAGGTCGAATTTTCTTTTTAGATGATAGTAATGTAACGTCGCGTGTTTTTCGGATCCATGCGGATCGTGTGTATTGTGGTTGTGGCGGCCATTGTGAGGCCAGTGTGAGTCGGTTGTGTGGAATGCATGGTGTGGATATGTGGCTTGAGCAGTGAAGAGCAGGGTTGGTCCTGAAATGAAATAGGACCTGCTGCTGTTCAGTTGTCGTTGGCGGCCAGGGGTGGTCGTTAACTGTTGGCGTCCAGCTTAGTGGACGTTTACTGCATGAACTTGGCGGCAGTAGATGTGGACGCAGAGGGTGGCGGTTGCTGTTGGCGGCATGGGGGTTGACGCCAACCTGAGATTGGTGCAGGTTATAGGCTCACCCGAGGGCAGCTCTCTCAGCTCACTCTCTTCCCCTCTCACCCCAGCTTCGCGCCCCGGTGTCTCTGAAGTTTCAAACAGGTTCCGAGGAGTGGTTGGATGGTCGTAGAACGCGTGGCGTCGCTGAATTACGCGAGGAAACGTCACGGCGTGGTGCAATTCGCGTGGGAGCTCGCGGAGTGTTCGGCGTGAACCGAGGGATTCCGGGAGGTTTTAGCGTGTTCGGAGGTAGGGGACGAACCCTGGTAGAATCGTAGGAACATTAAAATACATCATAACCACTTGAATCAGCATGATAATGTGTTTTCGGATCATGTTGCACCATGCGGGGGATAATGGGTGGTTTGAGTAGTTTAATGCATGAAACATGTTGTAATGGGTTGTATTAGGTTCTAGCATGCTAAGGGAATTGCATTTGTATGTTTTTCTGTAATTAGAATGGTTAGAAAACCCGCAGAGCCGGATTAGGGTTTCTGCAGGGTTTATGGCCGAAGAACTTGGCGTCAACATCGTTTGTCGCCAAGCTCCTCAGCCAAGATGTTAACGGCCAGTTCCCTTGCCGTTGACATGATGTAAGCGGCAGTCGATGTTGCCGCCGACTGGCTATGAACAACAAAGACTAAATTATGATATTTATTGATAATGCACGTATGTTGACGCATGATGTGCACTGAGTGCACTTGATTCTCGTGTTTAGCATACAAGGTATGCGGTTAGTTGCTTACTTCAGTGACTGCGTGTTGTTTACGCAAGTCAGTTGGGTTCACGTGTGGTGGACCGTAGTTACTTGTGGTTTACGTGAGGTTTCACGTGGTTTGTGTGTGGCGTGCACGTGGTTCTGTGTACGTGGCGAGTAGTACGACGCCTACCGTGGTTACCACTCCAGTTGGGTGCCCCAGGTTCTTTGTGAGCCAGGCTGTTAGCTCGGGGCCTTGTCCCGGTACTTGTGTTGTACCGTCGAGGTCTGTGTCGTCTGACCTGGACACCCTCACTCCTGTGTTGAGTTGTACGTCCGGCTGAGGGAAAGACGACAGTGGGACAGTGACACTTGAGTTTGTTTTTAGTCACTTGTAGCGCGCTCGTAGTTGGGGGTACGGACACCAGTAGTCGACACTGGTCCCCAGCTAGTCCTTTTCCAGTGCCTCACTCTAGCGAGCCCAGGCCAGGGTCTCTGGAGGTGTCAGGCATGGGCCTGTGACCGTGTGGTCTGTAGGTGGTGGTGTTTAGTTGGTCTCCACAGTTGCTTGACCTTTTTACGTGGAGCGGCAGCTGGACCTTTCGTTCGTGGCTGCGAGACTGAGAGGTAGACCTGTGTTAGTTGTCCGAGTCAGTTTCTGGTGTCGCGAACCAGTTCACGTGACTCGTGTTGGCTGTCTCTACTTTAGCTTGTACACCTGTACTGGTTTGCCGTTTAATTATTAATGTTGTTTCTCGTAGTCGGCAGACGGTGAGTACTTTTACAGCTTTACTTACCTGCTTAGTTGTTATATTAATTGCTAGTGCTGTTTACTATTTGTACTCGTGGTGTTTTTTGCTCGGTTTTGGGGGAGTTCCCTACTGAGCCAGTGACTAGAGAGGCTCACCCCTACCCCCCTCAGGTGAGAGCGAGGAGCACGTTCTCGTCCGACGTCCAGTTCCGGGCCGCGTCGTAGCGGTGCAGGGTCAGCACCTCCAGCAGAGTAGCTCTAGCAGTGTAGTTTTGTAGTTGTTTACTTTCTTCAGTTGTACCTCGGGGTATGCCCCAGGCTCTTGTACCTCTTTATAGTTTTTGTGGAAATTTGGCTATAAAACTTGTGAATTTATTTAAAGTGTGGTGTGTTCCTTTATGTTTACACGGACTGTGGTTTGGTATCCCTTGCGAGGCTTCGGCCCGTTCGCGGGAGGCGGACTCGGATCAAGTACGTTATCGGTTTAACGGGCTTGGCCGAGGCGTTCCGTCACACATAGCATATTGGTTCTCCTTTCTTCATATCCTTTCCTTCTGACTTCTTAAACTCTTTGTTTTTCTTAAAGAATCTTCTGCCAGATTGAAATTTCTTTTTCTTAGCTAAAATCCGCTGCAGTCTTCTTGATAGCATTGCTTCTTCATTTTCACTGTCCTCAATACTTTCATTTTCATCTGAGTTTACTTCTGATGAGTTTTCTTCAGCTTTTAAAGCATCGGAGTGCTTCTTTCTACTTGAAGATTCTTCTAGCCTTTCCATATTGATCTCTTGGGCCATAAGGGACCCAATGAGCTTTTCCAAAGACATCCTTTTCAGATCATTAGCTTCCTCAATAGCTGTGACCTTTGGGGTCCATGAGGATGGTAAGGATCTAAGAATTTTCCTCACCATGTCTCCAATCTCATAGGTTTTCCCAAGTCCAGCCAATCTGTTTGTAATATCTGTGAATCGACTGTTGAGTTATGGACTTACCTGATTGCATCTGAAATCTTTCATATTGAGTAACAAGAATATCAATTCTTGTCTCCTTCACCTTGTCTGTGCCTTCATAGGTAATTCTAAGCTTTTCCCACATCTCCATTGCGGATTTGCAGGCTGAAACTCTGTTGAATTCCTTTTTCCTTAGTGCACAACACAGAATGCTCTTAGCCTTACAGTTTAAGGAGATCTTTTTCCTATCATCATCTGTCCACTGAGCTTTCTGATTTGTGACCAGGAGATCACCTTCTTCTACTATTGACCATATCTGATAGTCGTGATCTTGGAGAAAGTACTCCATTCTGGTCTTCCAATAAGCATAATCCTCACCATCAAAGAGAGGGGGGCGGTTGACAGACTGACCTTCAATGTTACATTGGGCTGCCATGGATCTTTACTCTTCAGATCGTTGGATCTTTCTTCTTTGTCGAAGAGACTCGCTCTGATACCACTTGTTGCCCAGTTGACGAGCCCAGAGGGGGGGTGAATGGGTCTTTTTAAAAATTATTTGATTAGTACATGTACTTAAAACATTCACACAAGGACGGTCTTCGAAGAAGGTTAGTATAAAAGACAAACACACAATAAGCAATCACACAACACAAGGAATTATCCTGGTTCAAACCTCCTCTCCTTAGGAGTCCTACGTCCAGTCCCTGAGCAACAACTCAGGATTATACTAACTAGGGTACAGTCCCCCTACGGACAATACAACACCCAGCTCAGCTGGTCTTCCTTCACAAGAAGGGAACTACAACACCCTAGATCCCTCACCAAGTCTTCCTTCACAACAGAAGGGAACACAACACCCTGGTGAGCTCCTCACCAGGTCTTCCTTCACAACAGAAGGGAACAACAACACAAGAAGAATAAACAGGAATTCAAGCCCCTAGATCAAGCTTTAGCAAGACAAGATCTGAGACTACTAGCACTGAGAGTGAATAATCTAAACAAGGCACTCTCTCAGAACTACATTGGCCCTCTTAGGATCTCTATTACAGCACAGAGAGCAAAGAGCTAAAGACACACTAGAATTGAATTCTTGGCTCTTGGATTCTTTCAGAAGATCTGGAAAGCTTATTTTCTCAATCGTAGGTCTCTCTCTTCTTTTCTACCCTTGTCTTGTATAAATATCTCCATTTTGAAATATTGCCGTTGAAGTAACCGTTGTCTCTTTGTTTGGTAGATGTTAGACTGTTTGACATTTGGAAACTTCTAGTCAACAATCTTTTATCCATTTGAGCACGCAAAGAGATAGGGCCTTCTGGCATCTATATGGTTCAACGTTGTATGACAGAATGTCTTTAGGGCCCTGCATATATTAAATGTTAGAACAGTAGACAGCTAGGCTGTCTCTTGTTGTCAGTAAACGTTGATGTGAATATTCACCAAAATAGTAATGTCAAATAGCTTGTTCTAAAAGATACACACAAAGTAAGCATAATGGAGGACGTGATCGTCTGCATGCATGCAGAGATACGTTCAGTCCTCATAAATGAACAGATGTCAGAAGATATGCTTGACTTTGACTTTTCAACGCTTTCAGGAATAAGATAAATATTAAGTCGATGTAAGACATAAAATCGATGACTATATGACTTATGAAATCGTTATGATCAAGTCAGTTTAACTAAGTCGTTATAAGAAGCAAATCGTTATGTTCAATGAAGAAATCGTTATGAACACTTAACAAATCGTTATAGAAAGCAAGTCGTTTGTGGGCATTAAAGAAATCGTTATGAGCGCTAAGGAAATCGTTATGAGCGCTAAGGAAATCGTTGTGAGCGCTAAAGAAATCGTTATGAGCGCTAAAGAAATCGTTATGAGCGCTTAAAGGAAATCGTTATGAGCGCTGAAGAAATCGTTGTGCGAAGCAAATCGTTATGCAAAGCAAATCGTTATGAGCGCTAAAGAAATCGTTATGCAAAGTAAATCGTTATGAGCGCTAAAGAAATCGTTATGCAAAGCAAATCGTTATGAGCGCTAAAGAAATCGTTGCGATGAACAAATCGTTATGAAGTCTGAAGAAATCGTTGCGATGATCAAATCGTTACGAAGTCTGAAGAAATCGTTGCGATGAGCAAATCGTTACGAAGTCTGAAGAAATCGTTGCGATGAGCAAATCGTTACGAAGTCTGAAGAAATCGTTGCGATGAGCAAATCATTACGAAGTCTGAAGAAATCGTTGCGATGAGCAAATCATTACGAAGTCTGAAGAAATCGTTGCGATGAGCAAATCGTTATGAGAACAACTTCTTTTATCCAAGCAATGTTATGGGTAAATCGTTATGGCTCTACTGAAATCGATGTAACATGAATAAAGTCGATTTGACTTTCAACAGAAGTCGATGTGGAATTAGAGAAATATAATCTTGAAATAATTAATACTTCATCAATATGATACTTACCAATATTGGCTTGTTTGACCTTGATATATTTTATGTACTTAAGACTTATGAAAAATAGGTTAAAAATTTCGATAGGGTTTTGTTAATCACCAAAATAAATATGTAATTAATTAAAATTGTATGGAGACAAACTGATCATCATGTTCTAATGTAATCGATGTGAAGGACAATCGATGTGAAGAATAATCAATGTTATAATATAATCGATGTGAAAGATAATCGATGTTCTAATGTAATCGATGTGAAAGACAATCGATATGAAGAATAATCAATGTTATAATGTAATCGATGTGAAAGATAATCGATGTTTCAATGTAATCGATGTTATAAGATAATCGATGTGAAATAATCGATGTTCCAATGTAATCGATGTTTAAGTCTAATTGATCTAATAGATGTTCTAAGGTAATTGATGTGAAAGACAATCGATGTTTGAATATAATCAATGTTCGAGGATAACCGTTGTGAAAGCATTCGATGTTTAAGTATAATCGATGTTTAAATATAATCGATGTTATGTGGGAATCGATGTTTGACTAAAAACATCGATTCATGAAGTGCAATCGATATGACTTGTAAAAGTAGTAATCAATGTGCTATTCTAACAACAATAGATAGAACCTTTGTACTCCAATCAATGTGGCACTTAGTTAGTAATCGATATGCATTGAACAATAATTGATTTAGCTTTCCAGTGCAAATCATGAAACAACAGTGCCATAATATGTTTGTATTTATGAGGAAAACATGATATTAAATATATTCATGATATTTAAGTTAATCATGAGTTTTGTTATCACCAAAATAAAATAATAAAATATAAGAGTGGTTCAATAGATTATTGTTATTATTTTTCCTTTGATTATATATTTATTCTGTCAGTTAGAACTAGTGGGAGATTGATAGTCTCTACTGGGATTCTGTGTGAAGCTCACTCCATTCTTTTCTCAGGTGAGACTTCATTGTAATAACAAGGTGCATGGCGGGTGGAGGAGGCGGGACCTTAGTCGTCAGTTTTGTCTTTAACAGTGTCCCCTTTTTTTCTTAGTATTTCACCTTCGGGGTATGCCCCTTAAGGGTTCTTTTTTTTCTTTTTACTTGTACTATTGTGTTTGAGACTTGTACTAGAGTTGTACCTTGTTGTTTACTTTCACTTGCTTGTACATTTCTAATACAATAATTGTTATTTATTTCTTTTACATATCATATTCAACTGATGTTTCAACCCTTCTGAGTCCTTGGATTCGTGGATGGGGGCGTGGGGAACCAGATTCTCTGTGGAGAACCAAGGGTTGGGTTCTCGGGGTTGTTACACAACACATAGGGCCCATCATGCCAATTATATTTAACTGTTAGAAATAAAGACTATACTATGACTCTAAGATAATTAGATCACTCGATCACTCTTGCCTGTTCCCGTTGGAGTGTACATCCACATCAATATTATATGAAAAATATGAATATATACATGGTGAGCATAAAACATAGTAAAATATATATCTTCATGTTAAGCATGTTTTAAGTAATTGATATTTTAACATGCTAGAATGTACTACTGACTAGATAATGAAACAAAACAAACCTTATAAACAGTAAGCAAGAGACATGTGTACCTATAAACAATTAACCATCAAATATGAGAGAAACAATCAGTATTCATTTTTTTCTTAAATAAAAAATAGAAACAGAGGGTGTACAACCTTATTTCAGATCACTTCTAAAAAGAAGAACTTTTTTTGAGATTGTTTAAATACTTATAAACATTAACTAAATAAAAACAGATTTAAAATCCTATATCTTGCATAGTTATCCAATAATCTCATAAAATCTAGTATAGATTTTAGTGTAGATATAATTCAAATCTGGATCTATCCCAAGCCCGTACAGTATCTGTCTTCTCATAATTGTTCTGATGTGTTACGAGTGACAACTAACAACTAGTTGGTCATTGCCCACTACAAGTAGGGGTGTAAACGAGCCGAGTCGAGCCAAGTAGTATGTTGTTCAAACTCTGTTCGTTAACTTTTAATCGAGTTCGAGCCGAACTCGAGCTATATCGAGTATTGAAAATGTCTGTTCAAACTCGGCTCATTTAAATACTCTCGAGCTCGAGCCCTTAACGAGTATCTTAATGAGTTTAATTGAATTTGCGAGTTTGTATATATAAGTAAGTCCAATCCAATCTATAAGTAAAAAACTGATCGTTCATAAGACCAAAATTTATTTTATTTCAAGTTCATATCTCAATAATTTTGATAAGTTACTTAATTTAACTATTTTAATATAATATTTGAAATATATTCATAATTGTCACAAGTAATATGAGATTAATAGATAGACACCATAAGGGAGAGGGTTGGTGCGCAACAAGGTAGGGGCGGTGTTGCAACTCCCCTTCGCACACTGCCTAGAGCCCCCTTTCTGCACCGTCGGTGATGGTACTGCGGCCGCCGAGAGCACCGTCTGCCATTGACGGATGGTCCACAATGGTCGCCTTCCAGTGGCCGACAACACACCCCTCGGTCGGGCTCACCTACTATGCAGGTCGGTCTCGGGAGGAAGAAAATGTTTGATATGTTGGGGGACCTTGCAACACTAAATTTTGTGTTCATACCCCTATTTACATGATTTGTCTATATACCATCATTTGCATAATTTGTGTATATACACTGTGGATTTAGTCTATGACATTTAAACTCTCATAAATATTTTATATTGTAATAAGTGTATAAAAACAAATAAATATTTTTATATCAATATATAATTATTATATTTAAAAAAATATTTAAATGAAGTGTTAGTGAGTACTTAGACAAGCTCTTAACGAGTATTTAATCGAGCTCTTAAACGAGCTGTTCACGAGTATAATCGAGCCGAGCTCACATGTGTTCAGACTTGACTCGTTTATGAATCGAGTTTTTCTTTTTGTTCAAACTCGACTCGTTAATTAAATAAACGAGTTGGACCGAGTTTTTATCGAGTCGAGTTTTGAATTACTCGTCGAACGTATCGACTCGTTTACACCCCTAACTACAAGTCTACAAATACAGTTTTCTAAAAGACAAAAAAGCGAATAGGGCGTGGGAACTGGGAAGGGAAAGCGAACTGGGGCGGATCGGATCCTCGAACCGGGAGACAAAGAGCCGTATAATTTTCGGTTTATAGATTTTGGGTTCAAATCGGACGATTTGAGGATCCGATAGGGTTGAAGCCGTCCGCGCCGCTCCTCGCGCTTCTACACTACCACGTAATCTCGTTGCCGCGCTCCCCACCCACCCACCCACCCACACTATCTCGGCGGCGGCGGCGGCGGCAGCGGCAGCGGCAGCGCGGCGGCTCCTCTTCGGTCTAACATCTTTCGCGTCTTTGGCGGCGGCCTTTTCATCCGCCCTCCTCCGCTGTGTCTGCCGCACTCTCCATCCGTGCCTCCGGCGACGTGTTTCCATGTGATTCCTGCAGTTCAGTGGCAGGGGAGTTCGATTCTTGCGGCAAATCTTCCAGATATGGATTTGCTACGGTCCTCGGATGCGCCGGGAAAGGAGGCAAAATCGGGGGCCAGTCTGAGCTTGGGATCTGGGGACGAGCATGGGGATAATTTGGAGATAAAAAGCAATGGCGGGTTCGGCTTCTTGGATAACTGTGAAGACACCTCACTCTGTGCGGGAAGTTTGCCGTATCTTAACCATGGCGAAGAGATGGATGTTGATGTCGTGGGACGCTCAGATAACGCATCCGAATGTGTTCTTGGTGACGACGTAGATGCTACCGAGTACTCTAGCTCTTTTGGTGACACCTTCTCTGGTTCCGATGAGAGGCTTGAACGTGACTCCAGTGATGCGGAAGTAGATTCACCGTTCTCTGGACACTCTGTTGCCTTGAATGGGGCTTTCCGGGTCTTTAGGTCTGTTCTCTCTACCAATGAAAATTAACTCCCCCCCCCTCCCCCCCAATTTGATTTGTGTTTTTTAACTGCTTCTTTTATCAGAGCATTAAACATTCTGCAGGATTACATGTTGTGTAAAATTTTATGAACAGTGATTCCTCGTATGAAGGGGGTGATATGCTAGAAAGGCATGATCCACGTAGCTATATATGTAATAGGTACATGTAATCATACACATGAACTCACTGTGAGCTCCCTTCTCAAACTAAAACTTTTATGGGAATAGAACTATTCAAGTGGCCAGGACTTCTCACTCTCCCGTCTTACATTACTCTTACTAATATCTATATTCGGATCTATCAGGATGTTATATTTTCTTTGAAGGTGCTTGTCGAAATATTTTCTGATTAAAAGAGAGAAGGGAGACTTAATGGTCATTGCTCCTTGAACATATAACCAATAGGAGCAGTAAATCAAGCTGACATTGCTCAAGGGATTGGGAAAGGTGGGATTTCCAAGTAATGTGCCAGAGTTCTGTATAGGCTACCGATGCTGCAACTGAACTCTTAAAAGAAATTAATCAAGTTTTAGCTGGCGTTATTCATATTTTATGAAACAGTACCTGAGCAAAATGATTCCATTGTTATTTCTTTTGATCTTGGAAAAGGTTATTAATTGACTGTCAATCTTGTAAGAGTGTTCTGTACATAGTTATCAAGGCGTCAAGGCGACCAAGGCGTAGGTGGGGTCTCGGATCGCCTAAGCGCTTAGGCGCTCGCCTAAGCGGTGCTTAGGCGCTCGCCTAAGCGGTGCCTAGGCGTTTAGGATGGAACCAAATATGAGTTGTTTTTAAGTGTCCCTCTTACATGATATTTATGTATCTATAAATATATATAATGATGAAAATCAATAAAAAATATCATAATATGACAGACATAAAGACAATGAAAGCAACAAAAATTAAACTTCAAGTAAACAAACTCACATTATAATCATGAAGTCATTAAAAATCTAAATTGACATCTTCAAATAAATAAGCATACTAAATAAGAACAAGAAGTGCAAATATCATTCTATCATCAGAAAACTAATTTTCAACTTTTAAAACAAGCAATACATATACATGTAAATATGTTAAATAAAAATAAGAAGTGCAATATCTTAACACACTTCAAACAAGTAAAAACTAAATGAGTCCATTACATAATCCCACAATATGCCTAAAAATTGAAAAGAAACTAGAAAATGACAAGTCTCATGTGTTTGGGTGATGATAGTTTAAGTTTGACCAAATCTTGAGAGATCTCAAACAGATTAAGTGCTGTCAGTAGGAGAGCGGCTCCCTTGGAGAAGTCATATGCACGTTTGACTTTTTTTACTGGACTTTGAATTTTTAGTATTCTATATGGTTTATTTGAATTATCAAATTTTTAGATAGGTCAAATTATAAGAGATTAGAAAGTTAACATTTCGCTAAAATCATCGAAATCGTGATTTTCTTCTTCGATGGGAGAGTTGACTTTTTTTTGGTAAGAGATATGATTTTTTTGATATGTTTATTGGATTCAAATGGGGGATACTTCCTTATTTACATGTAATATCTTAAGTAAATGAAACAACAAATTATAACATTTACTTAAATGATATTCAGGTAAATAAGATGTTACCTGGAATCGGGCTGGACTCAGTCCTGAAAACCGACTTGAATCTACTGTCTAAGTGGGATATTGCGGACCCCTAAAGGGTCTAGACGCGCCCAAGCGCCCTTGGCATGCGCCTTGGCCGCCTTAGCGGTACCTTGGGGCGCCTTTTCTCCTCTTAAGAAAGGCGAGGTGTTTTAAGGTGACTGAGGAAGCGCCTTGGCGCTTAAGTGGCGCCTAGGCGCCGCCTAGGCGTCCGCCTTGACAACTATGGTTCTGTAACAACTAGCAAGTCCTTTTCTTCAACTGTTCTATTAATTTATTTGGTTCATTATTTTTATTTAGAAATTGAATGCAGATACTTTCTGCATGTAGTTTCTGTTGCAACTCTTGGGAATTTCATTCACACTATATAGGGAATTGTCACTGACAACCTTGTCTTCGAAATTGGATGCAGTCCTTCACTATTCTTCTTATTGAAGTACGTGGATTTTTCTCCTTCATGCATTTGGTGGTCCTTCTATAGTATGGTTGGAAGGTGGGCCATAGGAATTTTCAACAATGAACTATGACATTGTAGCTGGAGGGGCCTGTTTGACATAGATGAGAGAGGAAAAGAGTGAACGAGATGATTATAAGAGGGGAGGGAATGACGGGGTTCCATAGATAGATATTTACTGATTTCCTATCTAAAAGCATCCATAATTGCCATATATTCTAACATTTTGTTGCTAAAATACTAAAATTGTTTTCCATTTCCCATATTCTTTTGCAGCAATATTTTTTTTCCCTTTCGTTTCACAATTTATTTTCTTATCATTGTTTGTTGTTCCAGAAACAATCAATGTCATGCAAAAGTAGCTCAAATATGAAATACCTGAGAGCAATCACCGATTCACCATTAGGATGGTTAATTGGTTGGTTTGGACAATTAATCACTACGGCTTGTGTAATGCCACACACCCACCTGATCGAGTGATTGTTGGTGCTTTTCACGATGGAATACTTTCATTTTGACATGAATCTTCATGGTTCTGCTATTGAAGACATCCCTTATGCTTGGGGGGGGGGTTCCTTTTCCTCCTACCTTGTTATTTATTAGGACCATTTGAGTGCTCTCTTTTGGTCCAGCTTCTTATGCTGTCCACCTTTTCAAGTTGGGACTTATTATTGCTCCTTTTGTTTCTCTGATATAAATTCCCTCTCTCCCTCCCTCCCTCCTTCCTTCCTTCCCTCCCTCTCTCTCTCTCTCTGTATATACACGCAGACATATTGTATATATATATACATGCACTCTGTCACATTAATGTCTTTTTCTTATGTCTTTATAGGAAGAAAAAGCTGACTCCTCATTGGCAGAAGTATGTCCGCCCCCTGAGATGGAGGTGCAACTGGCTTGAATTGCGGATGAAGGAACTTCATTCTCAGGCTCTGAAATATGAAAGAGAACTTTCTGCTTGTAACGAAGAAAAATCAACATTCTTAGATATGTTATCATCAGCTAAATCTGTTACTAGGACAGTTCCTTTTGCTTGTAATCAAGGCAAATATGCCATGAAGAGGAAGTTGAGGAAAAGAATTGAAGACAGGATAGACGTATCAACGTACATGTCATGCCACAATGTATTCTCATATTATGGTAATGTTCCACTCAGATGACATGTATTCTGCCCCATGATCATGAGTAGTTGCTTATTATTTTTTTCTCTTGTAATATTATGCAGAGAAGGGGATTGAGGTTGATGACCTGTCTGTTGATGATGGTTTTGGTGATAATGGTATGTGATCGATATTATCTTCACCTTGATGTATATGATTCCTATGATCTGTCTTACTCATGTATCAAATGATTGCTCTTATTTATTTATTTATTTATTTTTCTTACCCATAGCACTCGTATATTTAGATCCTAGGAATTTATATTATTGAACTTCTATCATTTAACACCTTTGTCTTTTAAAAAGACTATCCTTGCTATCTTCTAAAAGTTATCAATATGACAATTAAATGAGGAATGAACTAATATGTGGACTGGTGCCAAGGTGGTAATGTTGATGAAAACAAATGAATGAGATGTTAGGTGGTAAAGAGAACTGTTTGCAGTGGTGACAGGCCTCGTTACAAACAAGTACACCTCTTTAAAACTGAAATGACATCCAGACTAAATTAAGAGCAAACATGGTTTAAACTGTACGTTAGGTTGGTGGTCAAAGAGATGTAGTTGTGTGTCTGTTCTAAACCCTATTTGCATATCACCTGTAATATTGCTTATGATGTTCAGGCTACTTCTGCCACTTGGTGCATGTAATTTGCCTTTTCCTGTAGAACAACCAATGTTAAAAACTGCCAATCTAAGATAAAACATCCTTCACAAAGTTAGTGTTAAGAGCCAACTTGCATACAGAATTCCGGAGTGCTTGATAAGATGTTACAAGTTTTACTCCTAAAGATTCATTGAACCTTACATTCATACGTGATCTCTCTTTTTTTTTGGTGGGAAAGTGGGGGTAGTAATGGATTGCATCACCACTTTATTTCCATCCATTTAGATACATTAATGCTCACAACAGAGTTCTTATCATGATTGATTTTGAGGCCAGAGACATGTTCAAAGGACTCAAAATCAAAGAAAATGGAACTGTTCCACACTCTCATTCAAGAAATCAATGTATCATCTGCAAACTGCGAGTGTCACAGAGTGACTGGAGAATGAGTCATGCATACTTGTTGAATCTAACCAGTTTGTTCTGCTTCTTGCACATTCTAGTCTAGAGACATGAATTCACTAGTTTGTGATTTTTGTATGAAAATTTGTAAAATGAAGCCACAGGTTTGCAATGACATAACATAGAGAGAGAGAGAGAGAGAGAGAGAGAGAGAGAGATGTAGGTGGGGAATATTTTCCCATTTGGGGGGGGGGAGAAGGTGGGAAATAGTTCCCTGGAAAATGATGAGTATTCATAGAATCTGGGGAATTAAAATCCCGACGACCATTTCCACATGGTTTCAAGACATGTGAAAATTGGTTGGGGAATAAAAGCACAGGGAAAATTTAGAGAATGAAAACCTGCCAGGTCTTCTACCCATGAATTCTTCATAATTACACTGATTTTTCTCAATGTGATCTCCAAGACAGAAGATAAACATGTAGCTACCACTTCTGCCATAGTTTTGTATGATCCACAAAGTAGACTGATTTCTTAAAAATCCTTGAGTTCCAAATCATTATCTTCTTGGGCGGCAACACAAGCAAAGCATGATTAAACCAATTATGCCTTCCAAATATCGTGCATTCCTTTATTTAGCTGTGACATCAAGCTTGATCAGGTTTCTGAAAGAAAAGTTGGAATACCATCTGATCCCTGGGGCTTTGTCCCTCCCATGATAATTAATGTCCTCTGCACCTCAGAATCCTATTAAAGAAATTGAAAATCATTTTCAGAAATCATGGAGAGTGACTATCTGACTATGGAGGAAATGTTGCTGTTCTTGTGAGCATTAAACAGAACAAACTCATTGTCTGAAAAATCAAAATTTCCATCATCCAGCATTACCTCATCCTTTCGTGCCGTGGGCACATATTTCCTTCTCATATTAACAGAAGCAACCATGTGGAAAAAATAAATCTGGTGATATTGTCTTTGTCCTGCAACTGTTACATCTAGCAATTTTATAGCAACTTCATGAGGCACCACCAATATTCAGATTTCGTTTCATTCTCAATATTGCAAGGACTAGACATAATATTTTGTAAAACCATTAGTCAAAATGTTCTTTCGTGTAAACATTGACTGCACAGATGATAGAACATAATAACACAAACACAAATGACAGAACAACCTGTTTTCTCAACCTGTCTTCTATTTCTTCAGTTGCATAATGCAGTGCTCATGGCATTCTTTAGATCGAAAAGCCTGATGGATATTTCTAGAATGCTGTGTATTCTTGTTTATTTTAAGATATTGGTTCTGATGATGCTTTTCCTTCTTGCTTGTTTCAGTGGTTCCAGTGGATCAGAATGCCAAAGGGCATGATGGTCTTGCCTCCAATCATGAGTGGCCCATGCTGGACTTTGCAGATAGTGATAATTCTCTTGAGCATCTTCTTTTGGAGATTGAAACAATACAGTCACGAGTGGTCAAACTGAGGACTCAGCTGAACAAGACAGTGGACAGAAAAGCTACCGGGGGATCAGCCTTGAGCATTGTTTACCGAGACCTAGTGTCTAGCTCTGGCCGAAGTCCAAGCCACTCTCCTGTCCGTAATGGAGATGCACCACCACTTGGAACACCAAATACTCCACCAACTTATTTGTCTGAATGTGAAACTGAAGACCTGGTTCTGAGTGAAAGTGCAGTTTCAAGCTTTGGAGATGCTGCTCCCGCTCCCAACATAATTGAAAGCACTGTGAGCCTATTGGCTGTGGATCAGAACCATATTGGAGACGCACGTGATGATGTAAGATTTCTCTTCAAATCATTCTTGATATTCATTGCATGAGGGAAAGGTTGTGGACCTGCCTCATGAACAAGATTTCCTGAAATTTGGCTGCATCTTTAATTCTAGGTCAATGAAAACTTTATTCACCGATAATCATGTATTCTCTGATTTTGGCCTTCAACCTTTTCAGATGGATTCTGTTTTCCATACCTCAATGTCGAGCTCTCATGGTCCCTTCTGCATTGACCATCACATATCCCCCATTTTAGCATTCACCTTTTCAGGTAGATCATAGTTGCCGTTTTCCCTGTCTCAGTATCATCATACTCTCTTGCACCTCATGTGGTCTAGCATTTCCCGAACAGGCACATTTCCCAGTTCACCGGACTTTGCACTTATAGCATCTTCTACAATGTTTCCCTTTAGTAATGTCTTCATATGGAGTTAGTGTTCTTCACCAATAATTACTTCTGTTGCCTAACAGACTGTAATTATCAAGTTTAAACCTGACGAAGTAACATGGTTTTACGGTGCTGATGTGCTTGAAAGTTCACTATAAGGGAACAGAAAGTTTCCTGAATTGTGGAAGGCATCACATATAGTTGTCTGTTATAATCTAAGATTGTGTTTCTTATTGTGGCAGAGTGTCGATGACATCCTGATAAGCAACCAGGCTGCCAAAGAAGAGCTTCAGAATTTTGAGAAGGTAGGCCGTTCTCTGGAGAAACCTGAGGATATAAAGGATGAGGAAGGGAGCACTGCTCCAAGGGTTTCTGGCTCGGAGACGGGGTCCGAAACAGAGAGAACTGTGTCAGGCGAACCAGCTTTGAAACGCTGCTCTGAGACGGTCACGTATGTGCGCAGGAGCAAGAGGCCACGCATGGAGAGGAGATTGAGTCCCAGCAGTTGGCACTGTGAGAAGATTGGGAAGCGAAGGTACACAAAATCACGGGAACATTCCTAGGAGCTCTAGCTGGATCAAAATGGGAACACAAGTGTTAACCGTTGGTGGGAGAACTGTTCCTTACACACTAGTACGAAATGGTGTGCAAATCTTGTTGTCCATAGTCCCTGTGTAAAGTGTATTCTGTTCTTCCATTTTGCCCGACGCAGCAACTCGTTACTGTTCCTAATTTTCCAGATGTACAGGAGGTTTTTGTGCCTGGTAGGCATTTGCCGTCTCTAACTGCGCAGGGGCAATCATATACTGGTCGACTCGTTTGCTACTAGTACAGGCGAATTTTCTTGAGCTCAAATTGTTGTCAAGTTGTTTGAATATTAAAGGAACTGGGCACTGCCTTGCTCAAGATCCATTAACAGGTTGTGAACCTAGGTAAGGGCTAGGAATTATTCCTCAGATAAGAGACGTTTCGGGAACAACCAAGGGAGGCGGAACGTACTACCCATCAAACGGGCTTTAGACATTGGGCCAGCTGCCAAGGACTAGCCCGTTTGAGATTGTCTGGTTCTCCTTTTGTTTTCTACCCCATGGTCTGGTAGATCAGTGAAATAGTCTAGTCGTCATGCGGAATAACTTCCCTTACCTTCGAAATATTTCCAGTTTTTCTATATATTTTCCTTGATCTCATGCCTAGTTTCAGGACCCAAATATTCTGTCATTTCACATTGTAAATTCTTTTTCTTTCATCTCTCTCAAGACCGTTCAATTTCTTGTGGGATCTGTAGACGACCTTCATTCATATATGAGTCCTGAAGTCACGACAAACGTAAGCTCTTCTATACGTGCTTTTTATGGGGTTCCTTTATGTATGTTTTCCATGGTGATAGGTGCCAATGAAAAAGAACTTTTCATTTAACCGAAAAGCAACTCCTAACAACTGCTTGCTTCCACTTCCACTGTCTAAAAAGTAAATAATTTCCTGAAAATTTCGTACGAACCAGATCTTTGATTCTCTTCCCCAAGCACCATATTGCTGGATGATCCTTAAAAAAACCTTCAATCCACTTTCTCATTTTAAAAAATACAGAATTCCCAACAAAGAATTTCGTCAAGCACCGCCTCGACTTCCCTTCCCAGTTCCCATGCATCAAATCGCAAGATGATGCTCAAAAACTTCGATCCGGACTCAGCAATAAGACAAATGGAATGGAGCTAGGCCACTCAAAGTACGGGCTTGGCTAACCCATGGGCCTGGGCCATCTCGAGTGCGTAGTATGTATCTGCAGGACATGGCGGTCGGGCTCGTTGGCGCCGTTTTAGCAGGCCGTCTCCTAAGCGGAGCCCAACCAGTGGCGCGGTGAAACCTCAACAGGGATTTTGGTCAAGGGTCCCAATTTTTTTTTTTTTAAAGTGTTTTTTTGGGGTACACTCTGAGTCTATGCGGGACCCACATTACGGCCCATGCCACCATGGCCCCAATCAACCCAAAATGACCAGAACCCTACGCGCGCGCGCCCATCAATCACACCCCCTCCCCAACATCCGTACGGAAGTGGGGGGAAAGGTGGGGAGCGCCGGCCTGTGGCCCGTAGTGGGAGTGGAAACGATAACATTTGAGAGGATACGAGATTTCTCCTCCTTTTGCAGGCGACAAATCCGAAGGCCCAAACAAAAGCCATGATGCGCGTATTTGACGCCCAATGGGGGAGGCCCACTAACTACCCCACCGCCCTACCTCACCGCAGTAGGCTTTAGATGGGGGTGTCTAATCACCGGCTACCCATTTTGCAGCGAACACGTCCAAGCGAGAAATAATTTTTTTTATAGAAAGAGAAAGGAAAGGAAAGGAAAGGAAGAGGGGCTTGGCCCACTGATGATATGGTTTTAGGGAAGCCCCCACGCCCTCAAAACCAGCAAGAGCAGGGTTTTTCGGGGGGGCTGCAGACGCTGGGCCGGCGAATCATTTCGATTTGGCCCACAAATCATTCACGCAGGCCCACATATCATCTCGCCCCGGCCACCCAAACGAGACGCGATATTATGATGTGTCACCGGCGTACGGGGCGGGCGAGAACGTAGATTGGTAGATCAGACCGGGGCTTTTGATTGGAGGGTGAGGTGGGAATTGGATTTTGTGCCACGACCATGACGTGAGGCCCGGTGAGAGCGCTTTGATGGGTCACAATTACAAA
The DNA here is from genome assembly GCA_014218235.1 of Colocasia esculenta. Taxonomy (NCBI): domain Eukaryota; kingdom Viridiplantae; phylum Streptophyta; class Magnoliopsida; order Alismatales; family Araceae; genus Colocasia; species Colocasia esculenta. The sequence goes on along the minus strand of CM024757.1, from coordinate 23,602,190 downwards.
CAGTGGAAATGGGCTATGGAGTTTGGCTGGAGGGGTGGAACAGCAGTTGGGGGAGTATATATGTATATATATATGAGACTGGAAGTGGCATCTGGTCGTGTAAACTTGGATTCAGATCAAGTTGGGTGGCGGAGGAAGAGGTGGGTGGCTGTGGTGCGGGACCCAAGGTGACAAGTAATTTTCCCTTTGGGGAAGTCCATGTTTCGTCCCTCTAAAGTGGGGTTTACTCCCATTGTTGTGATCGTTGCTGGGATGGGAATTAATGCATGTTTCTAGGGTCTGCGTAATGATGCTTAATACTCGAGGTACTTCTTAGGTGGTGTTATCTTTATAGGAATCTTATGTCTTTTGGACCATCGATCATCTTTGTTACATTTATCTCATGAGCCTTCCAATTCTAACTAGACCGTTCGTTTGAAATCGGATGGCCGAGGATGAGTAACTACATCTTTGGGCTCAAGATCAATGAATTTTGACACCAAAGTTGGGTGGAGAGAGGTAGTGGCGGATCTAAAGAGAAATTAGTGGGGTCATGTGACTCCATTAAAATTTTAAAATCTTATTAATGAGTATAAATTTTTTTATTAAATAATTTGATTAAAAATTTTATTAAAAAAAATAACTTCACTGGATGAAATTTTTGAATCCGCTTTTGAAGAGATAGATCTCGGGATCGATAAAAAGATAGTGTAAGTTTCTCCTAATAACTAACCATTGAACCACAATAATAATAAAAAAAGATGAGCTCTGAATTTGGACATCCGACTTGTGTGGAGGGAAGGACCTCATGATCGATCTAAGGATAGAACAAATTTCTCCCAATAATTTAACCATTGGGCTACAAAAAAAAAGGTTACTCTTTTCCTCTCGTCCGATTCCTAATGGATAGAAATTAGAATATGGTAAATGTGAGAGAAAAAGTGTAGTGTATTCTCCTTTTTATTCCTCTTTGACGTGGACAATATTTTGTAACTGGGAATGATACAAGTTAAATACATGCAGGAATGAATGAAGCTTGATCTGTCATTTTGTCTAAAAAAAGAAGCTTGATCTGTAGTCATATGATAGAAACCAGATGTATCACTTTCATGGGATACAACTCAGCGATCAAAACAGATACAACAAATAACTACAAAGAGTGATCATGTTCTTTTGGCAGGATCCAACACAAATTAAGGAGATGCATCAAGTTACAACCTCTAAACCTTACATTAGCATCTAAAACTATGGCTAACGGTAGGTACAACAGCTTCTCTCATTGTCATGCACAATGTTCCCACACTACTTGATGGATGGAACAATTCTTGCATTGTGTCGGCAGGCAAACCAAATCCTTGCGTCGATCATAAATAGGAAAAATTAGGACATCCTGTTTGGGTTGGATTTTGGAAAAATGATGGTGAGGTGAAGCAATGATACAGCTCTGAATGGTAAAAAGGTGCCCATGTTTGTGAAGACATTCACCTTCAAAGTCATTTTTTTTTTATAAAAACCTGATTGAATTAAGGTATTTAAAGCCCAATGTACACTTCGCCAGGAATTGTTGATGGGGAAAGTTGGCAGCTGCTAAAGAACTATGCCAAACTGATTAAAGACAACTGCTAAAGTTGGAGCACTAAGTCAAAACTTTGCAAAGAAAGTTGTTGGAGCCGGTTTCAAATCTGCAAGGGCAAGGTCAGCCGACTCTTGATGTCCGAGGTTGAGTGCTTAGGTGTTGATGGAGATTTGGGAAATAAAGTCGTAGTCGAGCCGATCATGTCAATCTGACTTATAAGAAGTCAATCCCTAGAAAGAATTCTCAGAGTTGACCGTTGACGATCAAATGAGAGATCGATTTGAAATGGAAAGCAAAAGAGGTTGAGAGGAAGAAATGGGTGATCCGGAGACTAATGCCAATGGGAAATGCTTAATGTCTAGGCCTCTTTGGATGGAGTTAACTCTGAGTTAAAAGTGAGTTAACTCTAGTTATCTCAGAGTCAACTCAAAAAGTGCTTTGATAGTAGTTTAGAGTTAACTTTTGTGGGTTGGGCTAAAGGTGGTTTAAAAGTGAGTTAACCCACCTTTTTGTAACCCACCTCTAGAGGAGGAACAAAGTTAACTCAAGTGAGTTAACCACTTTTTCCTCTCACATCACAAGCATTAAATACTACTTTTCCTTTTTCCAAGGTAAGTTAACTCACTTGTTCTTACCAAAGTGTATTTGAGAAAAGTAGGTTAACTCACCATATGATCAAAGTTAACTCTATTATTACCAAAGCAAAAAGTGGGTTACACATGTGTAACTTTGTTCATGGGTTGGAGTTATCTTAACTCCAACCCATTACCAAAGAGGCGCTAGGCGTCCGGGTAAATGATTTATCCGGACTCCCGGTTGGAGGTGCGTCTATTGGGCAGCGCCCCCAAATTTGGGTTCCGCGTCCAGAACACTACCCAATGAGGCAGCACCAATGCGGACACCTGGACAAATAATTTATTCAGGTGTCCGTGCACTAAATGCTTCTCAATGCCAATATATGATGAACCCCTTTTGCCCCCTTTATTTGTGCCTATAGCACTACTTTTTTAGGAAGAGAGGGGAGGGAGGGGGAGTGGAGAGAGGTCAAAATCTCTGATATGTGACTAATCCAATAGTTTCTTAATTTTCATACAATAACCGCTCCAAGATTTGCAGGTATAATTGCCAAGTCTATACTTGGCTGCGAGCTGATCCCTTTGAAAATTACCGGATTGGCCCTTCAATGTGGGCAAAGCCCGTGATCTGATTGTCAAGTTTCTCTGTGCGAGTAGAGTTGGTTCTTTATTTAGAGTTACATCTGACCTGTTGTTTGAGCTAACTTAGGCCAAACTACCTATACTAGTCTTAAACTACTGTTGGGCTGGGGTCAAACCCGTTAGAAATGACAAACTTAACCACTAGAGTCCATCAAAAGTTAATATTGAGACCCAAGTCCAAGTTGAAGTTATTCAAATGCTTTAGTGGGCGTTAAGATGGGCACATCTAATAAGGTTGTGCCACCTCAACTTTGGGGCATTTAATATCTTCTGTATCCCTATACTTTTAAATCCAATTGGATGAGGTGACTCGCCGTTATTAGGTGTGTCCATCTTAGTGCACACCAAATATTTCTCTATTTAAATAAGTGTCAAATGTCGAAAGACAGAAATCTATAGTTTTCTTATTACCTTTTGTCTTTTTTTAACCTCAAGTTAGGTTTTCTAAAATAAAAATAATAATAAAAAGCCAGCACCTACCCACAATTTAACTGATGCTCTAAAAGGACTGTTTTAAGAGATCATCCTTCCATCTTGAGGGTGCTCCTTTTTGGAGGATGCTTGGGTTCAAGAAAAAGGCAGCTTTCCCCTCTCAAGCTTTACGTAAGCTCCTAATTGTGTCTGCACTTATGGTCTTCTAACTCATCTTCTTGTTTAACAGATCTAGCAAACTAAAAGAAGAGGATCCACAAACAGATCAATGCCGTGGATGCCTGTTGCAGTATAAAAATAGCTGTTGACCCTAAAACAATTATGATCATTAATGGCATTTGATCAAATTTCTTTCTGAGTGTTTTGGATTTCAGCTACTTAATATGGACAAACTGAGATTTTTTTCCTCCTTTTTGGTGGTAGCTCAGTGGCCGAAGCCACTGGGAACCTCAATTGAATACCAAAATAAACAACCATGGGATCTGGTCAACGAGTAAGAACTAGAAAATGATCAACTATTAGAGGCAGGTATATGAAGGTCAGAATCATGTTGACCTTTGCCGGTAAAAACGTAGACAATCTCCTGTGACTGCCAGTACTTGCCGACTAGATAGAGACCCTTTTCTTGACTGTTTTTTCACATTTGAATGTTAGGGCGTTCTAACTATTTCTCCGTTGCAGAAGATGATTGTTCTTTTATTACATCTTCTCTAAGAGGTTTAGGGTTTATTTGGGTGTATGTAAAATAGTTTAATAGGGAAATATTTTTTCATGAAATAGTTTTATATGAAAATGAAAATGTAATTGTTTAACTATTTGGTTGTCAGTTAAATATTTTTATTAGCTATTTATGTAAATAGAGAAAAAAAATTAAGTTGAAATATCAATAGCATTAAATGTAAGATTTTACTATAAAATTGTATGGAGGGGTATGAGATCTTATGATCCACTCAAATAAGAGAGAGTCATGCACTCCTTGTGTACTAATAGTATTCATCAAAAATTTATTTTATTTTTTATTTTTAAAATAAAAAAATTAGATAGCTAATGAAAAACAAGTAACTTTGACAAAGATAATTTAAAATAGGAGAAATAAAATAAAATTATAATTTGAATGAATAGTATTCTATAGATATTTTAATAAAAAATAAAAATCAAATTAACTAATGAAAAATAATTAAATTTGACAAAGACTACTTAAATGAGTGGAAAGAAAATAAAAATACAACTTGAATAAATAGTGCCTAAAAAATGTCACCGTAGAAACTATAGAATGAAATGGCGCAACAACAATTGGAAAATGGCTGTCTGCATTTTTACCGCGAATGCCAAAATCTGGAATTTTCAAGATATAGTTTTTTATATTTTTTTTTCAAAGATATCAAATGATCTAAAGAGTAAAATTTTCCTGAAAAACTTTTTCTAATAGAATTTTACATTAAAACAAATAGACCTTTAAGTTATCTGATTCAACACTCAAACGGCTTTCCTGGTTATATGCGTGCTTAGAGATTCCAAATTAATTAACATGCATATATGATGAGCTGGTGAACTACTATTATTGTGTTAATAAGCAAGTGTATTGTCATATATACTTCACCTCTAATCAAGACCCCTTTTCATCTCCTTCAGTTCCATCCTTTTAGCACTTTCAACTTCTTATATATACGTACCTTATTTGTCCATTTCTCTTGAAGTTTTCTGAAATCTCAATGCACCCCCACCCACCCAAAGTCTGCCTTGACTTTGGCCGACACCCCCCTCCTTACTTTAAAGTCTTCCCCCTTATTAATGTGCTTCTTTCAGTCTTTAAATTTCATATATGGCAGACAAAAGAACAAATCCCTGAAATCATAAAAACAAGTGGGCAAAACTGTTCCTCTTACAGCAGATGAGCCAGTAGCTAGCATTGAAGAGGTCGAGGGCAGGTGGGTAACAATGACACACACACACGCACGCACAAACACAAACTCAGATATACATACATGGCCGTCGTGAGACGAAAGCAAGCGGAGCAGGGCCGCCCCCACGGTGGTCGGATCATGTCTTGTCTTGTCCGGCCAATTTGCATGCCCCGGTGCAATTAAAAAGTGCGTGCATACATGGACGTCGTACCTAACACCACCCTCTCTCACCCACGTTGGCTTCATTCACCTTCATAGGGGACCCCTTGAGAGCGAAAGATTAAAAAGAAACCCATCGTCTTGCATATATAATTGATTCAGATTTCAGACAAAAAGATTGTAACAGTAATGTTGAACTAATGAATCATGATATTGTTGTTTAATCAGAAGGGTGGGGTGGGGTTCAGATTATGGACACAACGCTCATGGGATCTTCTCGAGGTCCCAACAAGTTGCTGATTAATTTAGAAGAGGGTGGGGGGAAGAGTTTATATGCATGCTACCTCACACTCTTAAGTACTCATTTTTCTTGCAGTTGCTGGTTTTTCTTTGATTGAAGCAGAATAGTGAAAGTTATCGGGAGGATTTTTTTGTTGTTCAGTTGAGGTAGAATGCTAAAATTTTTACCGCATACTATTTATATAATTAATTTGTTTTGCTTAATTTCTACATCAAAACAGTCATGATCTTGTCCCTATTGGCTCCGACATTATTGATTTCAAGATCCAAACATTTCAGCATTATTCTACGTCAGTTCGGTCGACCTTTTTAATCAGACAAAACATCACTAATGGAAAACAAATTAGACGAGCTAGAGAAAATGCATTCCATCAACACCAAGCCGTACGTACATGTATAGATTCTGATATCGATCCGCAAGCTCCAAACGATGGCCTCACCACTTCGTACGTCTTTCTATCCCACATCACGTCAAAGAACTTATTTCTTTTTCTTCGAGATGGAAACCGTCTTATAATATATAAATATATCTGACAATTAATATATTTTGACAGTGATCTATTGTTAGTTACCTGAAAAGAACACAGAAAAGAAGGGAACTTGCCCAAGAAAGAACTCAAAATAGAATGATCCCGAGTTGGTGAAACTAGCTGCGGCGGCACTATTGTCCAAGTCCTTCAATTCCCTCTCTAGCTAGGTGGATGGAGTCCATATATGTGTCTGGCAAATAGATATCAAATGAAGATAATATTTGGATAGAAGGGCACAACTTACGGATTATCTATGCGTTTCAGGAAAGTAATGAAATCTCACCTAAAATTATATTCATCATTGAAAAGGTTAGAGAAAAAGACTCTCAAAAGTTAGAAGTAATACATGCATCATCTCTCACATCAACAGGGAAGAAAATAAAACAACAGATTGGCTATAACTACGGCAGTAAGAAAAGCGAAATTTAATATGAAATGTACATAGGCTATCTCAAAAGAATTGGAAAGGACTTGCATCAAAAATAAGATGTGGAAACCACCATAATTGTTGATCACCTTTGGCTGTCAAAGAGTGGAATTCTTGTTGGTTATTTTTTTTATAAGTTTTTTTTGATGTATTTTAGGTTATATTTTTATTTCTGGTTGCCGATCTTGACTTTTGTGATCTATAATTGGTACTAGCTGTGTCTTTTTAATATAGATTTGTAATTTTCAAACTAAACAAAAGAAAAATAGACATCAAATGACGCATAAACATGCACCCTGTCCGCTTCGTCGGCGGGGGAGGGGCCAACTGGCTGGCAGAGAGCTGGAAATTAGATGCGTGTCGTAAATAACTTGGCATCCAACATTCCCCATCCACAAAATTTGTAATTAGTCCGCAATTACAACTAGCTATAGTTTTATCATACACCCTCTACATTGCTGGACTGTGGTACTAATTATATGTTACGGTTATATTTTTTATGTACGTATTTTGTGTGAATTGTCTTTGCCATATTATTAATTAATATTATGGTGCATGCTCTCCTGCTTGAAGAATTCATGTCCCTCTCTACCTTGACGTTTCGTACGTTGTTAAAACGTAAACCTTGTGTGTTTAATCTCGGACGGAAACGTCGTATTACTACGACCGCGGCGATATCTTCTAATTTTAGAATATATTTCATGAATGGTTCAATTCTTATTTTTGTTTCATCCACAATTAATCATGCGCTTATACAATTTTACTCCAATATCCATTCCATCAACATCAATCATCCTGCATGAAATCCAGACCCAGTTTCGTGCACGGAGACGACGGATACATATATATATATATATTGTATATAAAATCTAATTGTGCGAGAATCATCTTGTATTTGTATTGTCGTGTGTATTTTTTTACATATTAAAAACATCTCGAGAGACCTCACCATAATTAACCGTGATGGAATAAAAAAATGTCAATAAACGTTAACACTTGGACATCTTTAATATTAAAAGTTTGAAATAATGCTCACCGTTTGTAAAAAATCTCTTTATAAATAATACTTTTTTCACATATATCCCTACTTAGATGCTCAACCTCGTCCTCTCTCCCGTCCACATCATCCTCCTCTGCGTTCGCACGTCGGAGGAGAAAACCACCCCTATTACCACTGCACCTCGCTCTCTCTCTCTACATCCTCCTCCTCCCTTGCACGCATGCGTCGGAGACGGAGGGGAAAACCCCTGCCGCCACTCTCTCTCTCTCTCTCTCTCTCCCCACCAAGTAGACTAGGCTGCGATCATCAATACAACAGAGGTCGCTGGTGTGCCGCCACCATCGCGTTGCATGCCTTCAAGTTGTTCAGGTATATCCTAGAGTTCGAGTTGAAACTAAGTGAAACTAGGTACTGCACCAGGGAAAATGTCTTAGTATGTATGGATCTCCTACATAGAAAAACACACACATAAGAAATCGATCATGAAAAGATTGATTTCCTTACTTTACGTAAAGTAAGGAAAGTAAAGAAATCGGTCATGACCTATTTTCTTCCTGTGCAAAGGTTTTAGTTTTTCTAAAATTAAATTAATGTCTTTAATTTTATATATAAATAATGTCCAATCAAAATGAAAATTTAAACATAATTTATTAGAATGTGATATATTTTATGATGATTTTAGTTTAATTTTTTTAAAATAAAATGTTATCGAGTAAAAATTACCACAAAATTAATAAATCAAATTTATCTCGATATCTGTACTTCGGTAATTCTCAATGTTCATATTTTTAGAACCAACATATTTTTCTAGTAATTATGGTAGTTTCATATTGAATTATGTTAACAAAGTTCGGTGACGTCCTGTCAGGATACATATTTCTGAAGACAATATCGGAGTTATATTAATAATGTAAGAGTATCTTTAAATAAAAAATAATCATATGCCAATGGCCTCAGGTATCCGTTGACATATATCTTATATATCAATGACTATTTCTACTTGTTGACATAAAGTCGTTGACAATTCCACTTCTCTTGTAGAGTTTCCAATCGTTAAATTCCTGTGCGCATAGAGCTAGATGTTGATGATCAAGATGGTGCCGACATTGGAGATGGTGATCAAACTATGATGATGAGGGTGGTTGGTGGTGGCCACTTTGCCCTCTCTCTCTCTCTCCTCTCTCTCTCTCTCTCTCTCTCTCTCTCTTCCATGTGTTGTAGAGGAGAGAGAGATAGAGAGAGGAGAGAGGTGCAATGGCAGCAGAGGGTTTCCGCTCGATCTGTCTTTGGGGAATGCGCGAGGGAGGGAGGAAGACATAAATGAGAGAGAAACAGAGAGTTTTTGACATTTCACACAAAAAATACTCTCTAGAGACATTTTTCTTCTATTCCATCGTAATCAGTTATCTCAGATGATTTTTAATGCTTGAGGGGTATACATGAAATATAAATGTAAGAATTAGACGACTTCTAACGGATATATCACTACAGAAGAACGAACATTTGTCAGTGGTTCGAAGCTGCTGACAAATCTTGAAAGATCGCTGACATAATATATCGCTGACATAATATTATGTCAGCGACTGTTGCCAAAAAATCCGTGGACAGATCTTATGTCAGCGGTTCATTAATTAAAGCTGCCGATATATATCAGATTTGTTTGCGGCTTTTATAGCCGCTGACATAATGTATTTTCGACGATCACAAGAGCCAAAGCCATATCCATCTTTTGTCTGCGGGTAAAGCTGCTGTCATATATTGTACAGCAACGGCTATGAGCCGTAGCCATTAGGATATTATGGCCGCGGGTGTTAGCCGTGGACATATGGTCCTTTTATCAGTGGCTGGAACCGCTGCCTTAAACCATTTTTATTAGCAGACCCGAGCGCCGCTACCATATATTTTTTATTTTTGTCAGCTTCTGGTAGCCACTGACATATGTTCTTTTGGCAGCGGCTGACCAGCCACTGACATGTTGTCAGAAAAAAAAACTTTTTTATTTATTATCACACTCTATTCGTACATGAGCCACTTGGATCATTCAATCACACATATTATTGAGCCACCACCCAGGCTCGCTGGATCATTCAATCACACACATTATTGAGTCACCACCCAGGCTCGCTGGATCATTCAATCACACACATAGAAAGTAATGCATAAATATTGTTATACAAATATCCAGAAAAGTAAAAAATGTCAAAGTGTAATAAAATAAGAGGGAAATCAAGAGACATGATCATCACGACCAGAATAATCATCCGCCTCCTCATCTGTTTCGCTCTCGCAGTCTGAACTGCAGGAGGTACATGCTGGATACGTGTCTGTGACGCCTGTATCTGGGAGAGGAGTGTGCTCATATCGTCCACCTTCGTAGCTATATTCTCCAATCGAGTAATCTTTTCTCGTATTTGAGTCATCTCCTCTGCCAGTGCTTTCAATTTTTCTTCTTGTGCTTTTAATTGTTCTTGCATTATCTTTTCTTGCTCTGAAATACCAGACGTTGCTGTAGATTTATACCATGTGCTCAGCATCTCTCCACTACCCACACAGTGAACACTGCCAGGTCGATCTTTTCCCATGACCGAAATGAAGGCGTCCTCGGGAGTCGCTAGGGTGTGGCTCTCGGCATCGACGTCTGAGGAAGGAGCCATCAACTGAGTCATAGTCTCCTACAGCAAAAGGTAGAGAAAAAAATATTAATGATACAACTATTGTAATGAAAAGATAGTCACATAAAATAAAAAGAAATAAAGTTACTTACATATCGTCTCCTACTCTCCTCATCTACCCAGCTCTCACTGCCGTCTGCTAAGTCTTTTCATCGACCCATCTTGAAAAGCTCAAGTCGATGCGGATTACGTCCATGCATATTTGACTGTTTAAATTGAGACAAAATAAGAAAGACATGTAAGTAACCAAATGAAATGAATAATATTATTCATAAAACATAACTCACAAAATCATTCATCAATTGATAAGGACTAGTCCTGCCCCGTCTATATGTCATAGACTGAGTGGAACGGTTCTGCTTATTCCGCTCAGCAACCCTCTAAAAAGACAAGAATAGACAATTATTGTTTCATTTATATAAACAAAATAATCACAAACAATTATATTCTAACAAGTGACCATACTTGATTTCTCTTGAATTGATTTAATTCATCTTGCATGGCTACTATCCAAGATTCATCAGAAAGAGCTTCATTGACCGTCCTAGGCTCTATCTGAGAAACAAAAGCTAGGTAATCACAAGGAATAACATTACCTCTTGTTCTTACCCCTATGGATGGATCACCAATAATATTCTCAAGTGGGTGATCTTTCTTGTATCTCCATTCCTTTGGAAGGTTTTCATGAGTAACTTCTTCTTGTTGTAATTCTTCCAGAGGTGGATCATCCTTGTCCTCAATTGATGTAACTTTTAGTTTCTTGGACAGTTCATCTGCATCATCATTGTCACTATCTACTTCCTTTCTTAAGGAAGGGTTAGTTTCATCAAAAATAATATGTACAGACTGTTCAATCAATAAAGTACGTTTGTTGAATACTCTATAGCCTTTAGGTTTAGAGGTGTACCCCATAAAGATGCCTTCATCTGATTTGGCATCCAACTTACCAATGTCCCTTTTTCCATTGTTGTGAATGAAGCAAGAGCACCCAAATGTTCTGAAATGGCTGATCTTTGGCTTCCTTCCTTTGAACAGTTCATATGCAGTTTTCTTCAGGATTGGCCTGATCATTACTCGGTTAATAATGTAGCTTGCTGTGTTGACTGCTTCAACCCAGAAGTATCTTGGCAGATCATACTCTGAGAGCATAGTTCTTGCTATATCCAATAGAGTTCTGTTCTTTCTCTCAGCAATACCATTTTGCTGAGGTGTTCTTGGAGCTGAGAAATTATGTTCAATTCCTTATCATCACAGAATCTAGCGAACCTTTCATTTTGAAATTCGCCACCATGATCTGATCGAATAGACACAATGCTGAACTTCTGATCTTTCTGCACCTTCTTGCTGAAACTAACAAATTTTTCAAAGGTGTCATCTTTATGCTCTAGGAATGATACCCATGTATATCTTGAATAGCCATCAACTATGACAAATCCAAAATTCTTTCCTCCAAGACTGGTAGTCCTCATTGACCCAAATAGATCCATATGAAGGAGCTCTAAGGGTTTTGAGGTGGTCACCACCATCTTTGACTTGAAGGAGCCTTTAGTGTGCTTTCCTTTAGCACAGGCTCTACAGACACCTTCCAACTTTCCACTGACTTTTGACAGACCTTCCACAAGATTTTTCTTCAGCAATTTCCTCATGCCATCTGTGCTGCAATGTCCAAGTCGTCTGTGCCATAATTCTGTAGACTTGTCTTTACTTGCTGCCAGATAAACATTTTGCTCTTTAAGTTCCTCAAGGTAGAGCACATACAAATTCTTTTCTCTATTTGCTTCAAAGATGACTGCTCCATCTTTCACTATGCTGCACTTGGACTCTTGAAACTTGATCTGATGGCCTCTGTCACACAGCTGGCTGATGCTAATGAGATTGTGTTTCAGTCCCTTGACTAATAACACATCTTCTATGACTGTTTTTCCTTTGTTATTTACAAAGCCACTGCCTATCACTGTTCCTTTCCCATTGTCTCCATAAGTGACTGTTCCTTCTTCAGCTTGGAGATGAGAGAATAACTTCTGGTTTCCTGACATGTGTCTTGAGCACCCACTATCCAAATACCATTTGAATGCTCGAGTGATGTCCTGAAATAAAAACATCAAGTTTTAGGTACCCAAATTCTTTTGGGTCCTGATGGGTTAGTATCATTGATTTTGCCTTTTATTATCCATTTTTTATGTCTTGTTGGGCATGTAGTTATAATATGTCATAACTTATTGCAATGACTACAGTAGGATAACTTAGTTACTTTTTCAATATATTTGAAATCCACTTTGTAGGCTATATCTTGTTCAGGTACGAATTTTGGTGTTTGGTATATTGTTGGATAAACTATGGTTTCTTCATTATCTAGGGGTGTATATCCTAATCCATTTTTCTTCTTTCCTGATCTTCTAGCGCCTTTTAATATTAGAGAGTTTTTACCATTAGTAAATTTCTCTAGTGTGCTTGATAGTTTATTATTTTCTTCATTTAAGTTTTTAATTTCTTTTCTTAATTCATCTGTACTTACCTATTTTTTCAATTTTGTTATTTGTTCATTCTTAGCTTTTAGGTCTTCACATAACAATTCATTTCTCCTTTTAAATTCAGTTATTTGTTTTTCTAATTCTTCATTTTCTGTTTTTAAATCAGAATTATTGTTTTCTAAACAGATGTTATTTTTCTTACTTGCTTTTAATAATTTAGTTACTTCTTTGTACTTATTATACAATTCATTGAATGCCTCCTCTAAGTTATCTGAATCAGAATCATTACATGAGTCGAAGGAGGAGTCAGAGGTTACCTTTTCATCAACATTTCCCATGAGGGCCAAGTTGGCTTCTTCTTTGTCACTGCATGAGCTTGACTCAGTGTCTGAGTCACTACTATTTTCCCATGCTGCTGTCATTGCCTTCTTTTGTACTTTTTGAACTTCTTGGAGCTCTCTTTCTTCCTGAAATCTGGTTTCTTGTATTTAGGACTATCAGCTTTGATGTGTCCAGGTTTTTTACATTCGTAGCAGATGGTTTCTCCTTTCTTTATTTCCTTATCATCTGATCTTTTGAAGTCCTTGTTTTTCTTTAAGTGCCTTCTGCCTGATTGTAACATTTTCTTCTTGGCTAAGAGCCGTTGCAGTCTCCTAGAGAGCATTGCTTCTTCATTTTCACTGTCCTCATCGCTTTCACTTTCATTTGAGCTGGCTTCTGGTGAATCTTCTTCTGCTTTCAAGGCATTGGAGTGCTTCTTTCTGCTGGATGATTCTCCTAGCCTTTCCATGTTGATCTCATGGGCCATGAGGGACCCAATGAGCTTTTCTACTGACATTCTCTTCAGGTCATTAGCTTCTTCTATAGCTGTGACCTTTGGTGTCCACAAGATGGCAAGGATCTAAGAATTTTCCTTACCATATCTGCAATCTCATAAGTCTTCCCTAGACTGGCTAAACCATTTGTGATATCGGTGAATCGACTGAACATTTGAGTGATTGACTCACCTGATTGCATCTGAAATCTTTCATACTGAGTGACAAGAATGTCGATTCTTGTCTCCTTTACTTTGTCTGTACCTTCATAAGTAATTCTGAGTTTTTCCCACATTTCCATTGAGGATTTGCAGGCTGAAACTCGGTTGAATTCCTTCTTACTTAAAGCACAGCAAAGGATGCTCTTAGCTTTGCAATTCAAGGAAATTTTCTTCCTGTCATCATCTATCCATTGTGCTTTCTCATTTGTGATAACCAGGTCACCTTCTTCAACTATTGACCAAATTTGATAATCGTGACCTTGCAGAAAATATTCCATCCTGGTCTTCCAGTAAGGATAGTCTTCACCATCAAAGAGAGGGGGTCGGTTGACAGACTGACCTTCAAAGTTACCTTGGGCTGCCATGGATCTTTACTCTTCAGATCGTTGGATCCTTTCTTTGTCGAAGAGACTCGCTCTGATACCACTTGTTGCCCAGTTAACGAGCCCAGAGGGGGGGGGGTGAATGGGTCTTAAAAAATTAATTTAAAAGATACCTATAACAAAAACATTCACACAAACGTTCTTCTTCGAAGTAGGTTAGTGACTGTTAGTTTAAATACCAAACACACAAAGAAGACTATCACACAACACAAGGTTTATCCTGGTTCGGACCTCCTTTCCTTAGGAGTCCTACGTCCAGTCCCTGAGCAACAACTCAGGATTTCACTAACTAGGGTACAGTCCCCCTAAAGACGCTACAACACCCAGCTCAACTGGTCTTCCTTCACACTCTAAGGGAATAACACCTTGGATACCACACCAGGTCTTCCTTCACAACCGAAGGGAACAACACCCTAGATACCACCAGGTCTTCCTTCACAACCGAAGGGAACAACACCCTGGATACCACCAGGTCTTCCTTCACAACCGAAGGGAACAACACCAAGAGAATAAATGAATTCAAGCCCCTAGATCAAGCCTTTGACAAGCAAGGATCTGAAGCAGCTAGAACTGAGAGGAAGAGATTTAAGCTAAGCACACACTCAGAACTACACAGGCTCTCACAAGATTTTCACAAACTAGTGGAGAGCAAAAGAGCAAAGGCTAAGCGGAGTGAAGTCTTTTTGGCTCTAGACTTTCTTTTGAAGAATTTGAAAGCTTCAAACTTCGTTGTTGTTTTTCTATTCTTCTGACTTGTATTTATATCTTCAATTTGAAATTTAGACGTTGAAGAGTCCGTTGTCTCTCTTTTGAGTAGTCGTTAGACTGAATGACATCTAGAGTCTTGGAAGTTTCCAGTCATAACCTTTTGACCACTTGAGCACGCAAAGACATGAGATCTTCAGAAATATCCGTTGGCTTCTGTTTGTTTAACGTTGTACTGTGAAGCTAGTTCAGAGGTCTGCACAAGTGTCAATCTCAAATAGCAGACAGCTAAGCTGTCTCTGATGTCAGTCAACGTCAGTATCAATAGACATGAAAATAGTAATGCCAAATGGCTTAAGTCTAAAAGACGTAATCAGAGTAGGCACGATAAAGGATGATATGGTCTGCATGCATGCAGAGATACGTTCAGATCTCATAAATGCAAAAACGTTAGAGAGATGTCTACGTGGGTTTTGACTAGTCAACCCTTTTAAGATGAATAAGATATCAAGATATGAAATCGATGCCCATATGACTTATGAAGTCGTTATGAATACTAAAAAGTCATTATAGAGAGCAAATCGTTGTGAACTTATCAAGTCGTTATGATCTCTAAAGAAATCGTTGCGCAAAGCAAATCGTTATGAACACTTATCAAGTCGTTATGATTTCTAAAGAAATCGTTGTGCAAAGCAAATCGTTATGAACACTTATCAAGTCGTTATGATTTCTAAAGAAATCGTTGTGCAAAGCAAATCGTTATGAACACTTATCAAGTCGTTATGATCTCTAAAGAAATCGTTGTGCAAAGTAAATCGTTATGAACACTTATCAAGTCGTTATGAACTCTAAAGAAATCGTTATGAACAATACAGAAATCGTTACGATGAGAAAATCGTTACAAGGTCTTAAGAAATCATTATGACAACTTAAGAAATCATTGCGACGAGCAAATCGTTGCGAGGTCTTAAGGAATCGTTATGATCACTTATGAAATCGCTACATCAAGCAAGTCGTTGTGAGTTCTAAAGAAATCGTTACAATGAAATTGTTATAGCGAGCAAGTCGTTATGAGTTCAAAAGAAATCGTTATGATAACTTATGAAATCGTTACAGCGAGTAATTCGTTGCGAGTTCTAAAGAAATCGTTACGATGACTTACAAAATCGTTATGGGATCGACTTGTTTGAAATATCAGAAAATCGTTATGAAAGTTCTACTGAAATCGATATGGACTTATAGAAATATCATGTTGAAGAGATTAAGACTTCAGAAAAGTAATGCATACCTTTATTGGCTTGGTTGTCCTTGGTATTTTTCCTGTACTTAAGACTTATGAAATATTCATTAGTTATAGTTGATAAACTCTTGTTTGGTTTTGTTAATCATCAAAATATATAGATATATGTAATTACATGGGGACAGACTGATCATCACCTCCCATCATCTTTGCCGCCCAACCTCCCATCGTCATGTGCCCCCCCCTTTCCTGGCCCCAGCTCCCCAGCCACCCCCCCCCCTCACCAATCCACCACCTCCCTCCCTCTCCCAGCTAGCTTCTGCCACCCCCTCCCCTACCCAGTCACCACCCCCTCCCCCTCCCAACCATGAACCCCCCACCCAACGACCATCGCCCTCCCCCTGCCCAGCTCCTCCGCTGCCCCCTCTCCTCAGCCCCAGCTCCCCAGCCACCCCCTAGACACCGCCGACAGCCCCTAGTCGCCAGTAAGTCTCTCTCTCTCTCTCTCTCTCTCTCTCTCTCTCTCTCTCTCTCTCCTCTCTCTCTCTCTCTCTCTCTCTCTCTCTCTCTCTCTCTCGGCACCCCCCCATCCCTCTGTCGTGCGCCCCCCCTTTCCTGGCCCCAACTCCCCAGCCACCCCCACTTCTTTTTTTGTATGGTAGTCCTTACACGGCTGATTTGAATTGGACTTGGTGAAACAGATCAACTGGGCGGACCTCCTCTGGTTCACTTGATTTCTGAGTTGGATGAGTAGGGTTTCAAAAACGAAATAAAATAAGATGGGCAACTGTGTAGTCCAAAACAGTCAGGTTCAGTGTGACCAGCTAATGTGTATTTGCATGTTAAAACTGGCTTTCTGATGTGTTTTCTTTCTTTTCTATTAATTAGTTATAATTTTCACTTTGGCTTGCAAACTTGTCTAGTTTTCCTTGGCATCAACTGTACCTTTATCCTTATATAGGTAGAAATGCCCCAAACTGGTTTTATCCAGCCTGAATCAGCTTGTTTTGGTCTTGAATCAGAATTGAAACATCCTAATTTGGTTTTCTTATCATTATATAGGAAATAAACCTTCATTATATGAAAATAAGCTATCTTGACTAAGAAAACAGGAGTCAGATAACAGTTAGTTCACTTCCATAATCCATAGATACAAATACCCAAAAATAGTCTACCCTGATAGATCATGGTCAGAGTAAAGTTCATCATGCTCGAGCTCCGTCTCACATGTGACCTCTCCATTTACCACACCTGCAGCCCCAGGTGGTTCTTCCAGTGCCGCCCTGACCATGACTCCGGCTTAGTTTAGGGAGATCGTCAATGAGACTATCTCTCAGAATATCTCAACTATCATCTCTTAGACTGTCTCCCAGACGCTCGCACAGTCAGGGTTTCTTGGTGATAGAGCACCTCCTACACAGCAACCTCCGGTACGTATTTTATTTCATTGATTTCTTATTTCTAAATTCTAAATATCATCTTATAAAATGCAAGAACTTGGGTTGATGAGGGTCAATTATAAACATTTTCTAAAAGAACTTAGTTTAAAGTCAATAAACACGGTTTTAGGAGGGTAAAAAAAAAAAAAGTCCGATTAATTTGTCAATGATTCCAACACAACTGGGAAGGTTAGAGTGTGACTTGTAGAAACTGACGGAGTCCAAATTGGACTCCCGATCTAGACTGGGTAATCAATTTTTCATTTTCGTAACTAGTTTTGTTTAAAATATATGAACTTAGATTTGAGGGTCTAAAATTTAAAATATAGGTCCAATCAGCCTATTGATTGTTTGAACACGACTTGGGAGGTGAAAGTAACCCGTAGAAACTGACATAGTCTAAATTGGACTCCAAGTTTGAGCTCGATGCTTAAATTTACATCTTCTAAAAGAACTTAGTTTAAAGTCAATAAACACGGGTTTAAGAGGGACAAAATTAAAAATATAGGTCCAATTAAATTGTCAATGATTCCAACACAACCGAGAAGGTGAGAGTGACTTGTAGAAACTGACGGAGTCCAAATTGGACTCCCGATCTAGACTGGGAAATCAATTTTTCATTTTCTTAACTAGTTTTGTTTAAAATATATGAACTTGGGTTTGAGGGTCTAAAATTTAAAATATAGGTCCAATCAGCCTATTGATTGTTACAACACGACTTGGGGGGTGAAAGTAACCCGTAGAAACTGACAGAGTCTAAATTAGACTCCAGGTTTGAGCTTGATGCTCAAATTTACATCTTCTAAAAGAACTTAGTTTAAAGTCAATAAACACGGGTTTAAGAGGGTCAAAATTAAAAATATATGTCCGATTAATTTGTCAATGATTCCAACACGACCGAGAAGCTGAGAGTGACTTGTAGAAACTGATGGAGTCCAAATTGGACTCTCGATTTGAGCAAAATGCTCAAAACTGTTATTCGTCAAATTAAGTTAAATGAAAAACATATTGCTGTCGATTTTAAAGAAAAAATAATTTATTAATCAAGTATTTGATTTTATTTTTTTAAATGATATACAGGAGCATCCATCGCGAGGCATTCGGGGAGACGAGGACCAAGATGACACATACACAGAGGATTTGTAATTTTCTAATGGGTATATTGTGGTTTGCGATTTCATGTTAGTTGTGTGGATGTTGTAATTTTATGATGGATGTATGATTGGTTTGTGTACATGTTTGTTGTGGTTTATGTGATGAGATATTGTGATTTGTGTAGTAGATGTATTGTGGTTTTATTGTATTGTCGTTTATCAGGTGATTTATTATCATTTACGTTTAATTATTAAAAAATATTGTAATAATAGCGATCGATTAGCGACCGAATAAATCAGTCACAATTCGGTCTCTATTTTTCGTCGCTACATAGGTAGCGATCGAAATTATGGTTGTCACTAATCGGTCCCTGCATCAGTGACTGACCAACGACTATTATATATTAGTCACTGTTAGCGACCGATTGTGCGACCAATTGTCATCAGTCGTTGTTAGCGGCCGATTCTGCGACCGAGTGTCATCGGTTGCTATTAGTGACTGATTTAGATCGGTCGCTTAATAGTGACCAGAATATAGCGACTGACTATTTCGGTCGCTAGTCTATGGCAATTCGGGCGCTAAACGCTACAGAGACCGAATTGCGATCGATTAGCGACCGATTTAGTCTGTCGCTATCGACGCTTTTTTTGTAGTGAAGGTGCAGACAGTGTAGATGGACCTATTGAAATATAAACATTAAACATAATCAGAGGATACTTATTAAAATATTATATAAAAAATGCATCAAATTAAAATATGAACATACTACAGAAGATGCAGATGCCATCGAAGAGCCCTGAGGGCTGGAAGAGGGAGCTATCTGCTGAAAAGTGGGAGGGAGAGGAAGCTCCTGAGAGGTGGGAGCGGGAGGGAGCACCTGAGATGTGGGAGGGGGAGGGATCTACTGAGAGGTGGGAGGGAGAGGGATCGACAGAGTCTGATGCCTCCGTAGGCGTGAGCCATCACGAGAAGAGCGCTCACTACCAGAAACCATCTGTTAAAAAATTGTTAGTAAATATGTAAACATAACAAGTTAATAATTTCAATCTTGAACATCTATGTAAATTTGTGTTAAAAATGAAATATAAATATTAACGTAAATAAATCACCTAAATATCATTATAATCGTCCACTCTTACGCTACTTTCTTGACATAGATCAACATCTTGAATTTCTCCTCTAATCGGAACATCAATCAGATTGTCTTGAAACATTTCGTCACTTGGTTCTATATCATTCTCAGGAGACTTATCTTGCAAGTCATAGTAATCAAGCGAACGTGCTTTGACAGGAATGATCCATCCTTATGTCGTGTTATCATTTACATAGAACACCTGTTCCACTTGACTTGCTAGGGCAAATGGTTCATCTGTGTTGAGCCTTTGACGAGTGTTTAGACTGATAGTTCCTTATTTATCTATTTTGAATCCTCTATCTTTTCTATAAACATCTCACCAGTCACACTCAAATAAAACAACACATCTTTGATTATCGAAACATATTTCCAATACATCATTTAGATGTCCATAATATCCATCACATCCGGATTCAAGTTCTGCATTGACAATAACTCCAGACAACTGAGTGACCTTTGTTGCATCAATAGATGATGTACGAAACCTGAATCTATTGACAACATAGCCCGAGTGTGAGCGTGCAAATCTTGTAGGTGTTCGTGCCAGACATTGTATATCAGGAGTACATCGAGGATCATTTGCATCGTTCAAATCTTTAACATAACTTTGGAACCACTTCAAGAAATTCATTTATGTATGGCTTGAACTCTCAACACATCTCCTGTTTTCAAAAAAATATTTATCGATATCTTCAATCTGTTTAAGAATGTAAAGATGTGCTTTCTCAACTTCTTCTTCAGACAATATATGACTATTACCATTTCCTGCTAAGAAACGTCCTGAAGATTTGAATATCGAACAACCTCCTTCATTATTGTCTTCAGAGGGGCTGTCATAGTTCCTTTCCCTTCGGTTAAAGTGAGTGTCAATACCGTCCATATACATTGAACAAAATGAGATTGTTTCCTCCATAAGATAGCCTTCAACAATTGAACCTTCTGGATGTGCCCTATTTAAAACATAATCTTTCAATTTCTTCAAAAATCTCTCTATAGAATACATCCATCAGTATTGAACTGGTCCGGTAATTCTCGCTTCATATGCAAGATGTACAATCAAATGAACCATGACATCAAAAAAAGACAGTGGAAAAATTTGTCCCAACTTACATAATGTTAGTGCAATATCACCTTCCAATGTAAGCAAACGATCAGATTGAAGAACTTTAGAACAGACATCTCTAAAATATATACTTAGCTCTGTAATTGGGTCTGTCACATCTTGATTGACAATACCACGAATTGCCAAAGGTAATAATACTTACACGTATATATGGCAATCATGACTGTTCATCCCTACTAATTTTCGACTTGTAATATGTACACATTTCATCAAATTGGAGGAATATCCATCTGGAACTTTTATATTATGCAGAAAGTTGCACACAACCATTGTCTGCAATCTGTTCAATGTGTATTCTGCCGCTGGTAACCTGGTTTTATTATGACTGTCTGTCTGTGGATGGAATTTTGGTCTTATTCCCCATTGTTCCATATCTAACCGTGCATTCAGACTATCTTTGCTCTTTTTCCCACCAAGAAGGTTCAAAGTTCCCAACAAATTGTCACATACATTCTTCTCAATGTGCATTACATCCAGGTTGTGCTGAATGAGTAGATTTGACCAATACGACAGCTCTCTAAAAAAAATACTTTGTTTCTTCCATCCTTCTAAATTCTTGATATCCTTTTTAAAGTCCTTTCCAAATCTGATATGAGGAAGTTGAAGTTGTTGATTTCACAATGCAACACCCGTTAACACTTCTAGATGCTTACGACGTTCAGCCACGCCATCAAATTTGTGTTGATACTCACACCTTCTCCATCTATGACTGATTGGCAAAAATCGTCGGTGCCCTAGATAACAGAATTTTTGACAATTGTGCAGCCATTTTGAATTTGTATTATAATTAATGACAGGATGGATATGCATATTTTCCTTTGGTACTCCATCCTGATAAATTGGCATATGCAGGAAAATCATTGATTGTCCACAGAAGGGCAGCTTTGATTTGAAAATTCTGTTTCTTTGAAGCATCATATGTTTCAACACCGTTGTCCCACAAATCTTTCAATTCTTCTATCAACGGTTGTAAATAGACATCGATATCATTTCCAAGAATTTTAAGACCTGGAATAAGTAATGACATCATCATAAACATCTGCTTCATGCACATCCATGGTGGCAAATATAAACTACTATCATCACAGGCCATACATTGTATCTGCTACTCATCATCCCAAATGGATTGAACCCATCAGTCGCTAAGCCGAGTCTTACGTCGCGTACCTCTATGGCAAAATCTGGATATTGATCATCGAAATGTCTCCATGCTTCAGAGTTAGTAGGATGTCGTATAGTTCTATTTTCTGAGAGACTTCGGCTATCTTTATGCCATGTCATCCACTTGGCTATCTTAGAAGACATGAATATTCTTTGCAATCTATCTTTCACTAAAAAATAACGCAATATTTTGTATGGCACCTGTTTGCGACGTCACTTCTTTAGGCTACCTTGTTACGTATTTTCTTTGTACCTGGGTGCATTACATGCTGGATATCGATCCCCATGTTCATATTCATTTCGAAACAAGACACAATCATTCTGACAAGCATAAATCTTCTCGTGACCTAACCCCAAATCTTTCATAGTTTTCTTCACTTTATACCATGTTCGAGGTAAATTAGCTCCTTCTGGTAATACTTCTCTAAGCAACTCAAGAAACATTCCCATACAAGAAGCTGTCACTTGTTCATGGTTTTAATATGCAATAGTTTCAATAGAAATGTCAATTTTGAAAATTTAACACAACCAGATATAATGGTGTTTCAGCATCTTCTAATAATTGATAAAATCTCTTTCTTTCTCATTTGGTTCATGTTCCTCTTCTGTCCTCTCTTCTTCAGCCTCTTGTAACTCATAGAACATTTCAATTGTCGTATCAATTTGATCTTCTATTTGTGCTTCATTAGCAGATGGGACAACTTGCTGAACATCAATTAATGGTGCCTCTCCATGACATACCCAATTGGTATACCATGTCCAAAATCCATCTACTTTAAGATGAATTTCAACATCCATCCAGGACAACTTCAATCCGTTAACACAGTTACGACACGAACATTGTATGAACTCATGATTTTGTCCATGCCTAAAAGATTGTCTTTGTTCATCAAAAGCAAAATCCAAAAACTCATCTACTCCTTTCTCATATCTAGGATCCAAACGATCTCTAAGTTGTATCCAACTCTTATCAAGTCTCGTCATTTTAGGATAATCTAAAATTTACGAAAAAATAAAATATCATCAGACAATTCATATATTCCAATAAATATGAATTAATTGATAATTCAAACAAAAATTTGATAGCACCTCCCCTTCACAACCAACATCATGTGTACGCATGCTTCTAAAGTTCACAAAATTTTACATTTTGGTTGTATGCAGCAAGTAGGACATTTTCCAAAAGCAGGTGGACCTTCAAAAGAGATTCTTTGGTTCCTGACTCAAGGAGTCGACCTCAAGTCATTAAAGGAGTCGACCCCAGCTCAACTCAGGTATTCAGAGTTGACCCCGACTTATGAAGGAGTCGACCCCGACTTATGAAGGAGTCGACCCCAGTTCTGCTCGATTGTTCAGAGTCGACCTCGGTTCTCTAAAGGAGTCAACCTCCATTCAATTTCTGAAATTTCTCTAAGCGGAGTCGACCTCAACTTATGAAGGAGTCGACCTCGAGCTTAACTGAAGTCGACCCCAGCAAAAAGAGAAGTCGACCTTGACCTGTAGATCTATTCAAGAAAGCAACTTTGAACAATTTTTTGACCAAGACTGCTTTCCACACACTCCCAAATGGATACTTCTTTGAAGAGGCTATAAAAAGGTCACTTTGGGGAAACCCTAGGCAGAGATTTTCGTGGAAAAGAGAGCCACCCTTAAGGATTCATCTATAGCTCTTTCTTTTCAAGTGTTTTCTCCTTCTTGAACCTCCAACCTACTAGATCTTTGAAGAAAGGAGATTGTGGAGGAGTTCTCTTCTACTTTAGAGCTTCATCAACATCTGGAGATCATCCTCATAAGCTTTTCATCTTCTATTCTTTGATATATCATTCTTTATATTGTGATTCTTGCTTTGTGCTTTTGCCTTCTTGGTTGAAGGTTGGTTTGGGTTCATATACCCAACCTTGTGTGCTTTGGTGAGCTGGGCACCGCATCAACCACAGTTTGTTGGTGAGCTGGGCACCACATCAACCAGCGGTTTGTTGGTGAGCTAGGCACCTTATTAACCAGCGGATTGTTGGTGAGCTAGGCACCGTATTAACCAGCGAATTGTTAGTAAGCTGGGCACCGCATAAACCAGCGGGTGTAGTTTTCACTCTTTGTGAGGGTAAATCTCACCGTGTTGGTGGGGATTAGACGTAGGTAGACCAAAGGGGGTCTTACCAAACCAAGATAAAATTGGTGTCTCTTTGTTGCTTCCTTCTTCCCTCTCACTTTTCTCTGTTCTGCACCGTAACTTTATTTCTGCATTAGTTTCTATTGGCCATTCTTGACAAATTTTTAATAGCCCTATTCACCTCCTTCTACAGCTAGTCATAGTCTTGATCCTATATATATATATATATAAGGTACATTATGGTATGAACTTTGACTTGAACCCCATCTTGCCTTGGAAGAAACTTTGGTCTCCCAAGCTGCCAGCTAAGGTGTCTATTCATTTGTGGAAAATTGCTCATAATTGTTTTCCAACAGATGACAATGTTAAGCTCTTGGGTATTCCTTTGCTCTAAATGTGCTTGTTGTGAAAATTAGAATGTTGAGTCTATGGATCATCTTATGACTGGTAGTGACTGGGCTTCCAATTGCTTGGAATATTACTTTTAATATGTCCCAAATGTTAATGATGTTCTCATTACATGGACATGAATTTGTGTTGAAAGGACTCCCTGACTCCAAATTAACTATGGTCTCTACTAAGAATTCCCACATGACCTCCTTAAATCTCAGTCCCTATACTCTATTCATCTCTATTCTGTAGATGTTCCTTCTTCTTCATCACAACCTACTTTAGATCAATATCCTTCTGACTTGATTCCTATCTTACAAAAATTTCCATTATTTTTTCAGAACCTAAAGGCCTACCACCCAGTAGACCTTATGATCATACAATACCCCTCATTGATGAATCAATTTCTATTTCTCAACCACCTTATCACCATTCTCCTTTACATAAAACATTATTGAGCAACATGTTAAAGATTTGTTTTCCCATGAACACATACGATCCTTGGAGGGTGTGGGTTGCCGCTGGAGGGGAGGGGGGGATGGGGGTGGGGCCCGCCGAGGAGAGGGGGGGTCGGCCCCCTCCCTCAACCTCTGTGTGTGTGTGCATGTGTGGGAGGAAGGGGATGGGGGGTGTGGTTTGCCGCCAGAAGGGAGGGAGGGGATGGGGGGGGGACCAGAGGGGGGGGGGGGTCGGCCCCCTCCCTCTCAACCTCTGTGTGTGTGTGCGTGTATGGGAGGAAGGGGATGGGGGGTGTGGGTTGCCACTGGAGGAAGGGAGGGTATGGGGGGTGGGGGCCGCCAGAGGAGAGGGGGGGTCGGCCTCCTCCCTCTCAACCTCTCTGTGTGTTGGCATGTGTGGAGGGAGGGTGGGGCTACTACCGTAGGGGAGGGAGGGGCCGGAGAGGAGGGTTTGGGCGAAGCGGAGAGAGAGAGAGAGAGAGAGAGAGAGAGAGAGAGAGAGAGAGAGAGAGAGAGAGAGAGAGAGAGAGAGAGAGAGAGAGAGAGAGAGAGAGAGGAGAGAGAGAGAGGAGAGAGAGAAGAGAGAGACTCACTGTAGGGTGAGGGGGGCTGTCGCCGGAGGGGTTCCGGCCATCGGCACCATTAGAGGTCGGAGCCAAGTTGCAAGTGCACAGAGAGAGAGAGAGCGCCAGGAGGGGGAAGAGAGAGAGAGAGAGAGAGAGAGACGAGAGAGAGAGAGAGAGAAGAGAGAGAGGAGAGAGAGAGAGAGCGAGGAGAGAGAGAGAAGAAGAGGGAGAGGGAAAGGGGGAAGGGTGGTTTTTTTTGTTGGACGGCGCAAAATATGGCAGCGGCTAGGAAGTCGCTGCCATATTATTCTTAGCAGCGGCTTTAAAAACCGCTACCATATAATTGTATGGCGGCGGATAATAGTCGCTGCCATATGTATTAATTTTAATACATAATATACGAAGAAATAAATATATTTACTACTTGCATCAATATATTTATTTTTTTATAATTATAAATAAGATAAATTAATTAAGAATCCCTATCAGATATTGACTTAGTTTTTAGTCCTTGACAGAGTTGTAACTCATTTAGTAAGTGTTATCCCATGTTACAGTATGCGTTAGTTTTGTTACAGTAAGGACCTCCCTATTACAGTCAGGGTTAATTTGCCCTTATAAATATTACTATATCTATTAGTGTATTATATATCTTGTGATGATATCAAGTAATTGTGTATCGACACCTAAAGAGCATGTGTCGGCACCAAAAGAGGATGAGAATTTCAAGGAATGAACAATTAAGGCACAATAATATGATCAAATTTAATCATAATGAGAAAGAACTGGTATTGACTTTTAATTCTTAGGTTAGCTGGTATAAGAAAATCTGAACTTTCAATTAACGAGCAGAACTTATATTGGCTTCTAATGCCTAAGTCACTATGTCGATCACTATAAACAAAGGATAAACTAAGAAACTTAGTTTAAACTTCTTCTTCATCAGTACTTCCATCATAGGTTAAATATCTTTAGATCTTAATTCTTACTTTTACATTTAGTTTGATAATATATATATATATATATATATATATATATATATTTGTGTGTGTGGTGTGTGTGTGTGAGATCAGTTGATCAGTTTGCTTCATGGGTATATTCTTTCAAAGATATAAATTTACTCTGTTCTCAATTCTATTGTTAGATTTAAGTTTGATAAAGATCAATTGATAGTTGAATTATCATTATGACCTACATGATCCATATATATCTACTCATATTGTAAGATCAATTTGATAATTGTTCAATAAAATAATAAGTAAAAATTTAATAATATTTACGTTTAAGAATAATATATTATATATATATATATTAAATTAAATATTTATGTAAATTAACTCACTAATCTAGAAATATATATAAACACATATGCATATAGTTTTCACTAAATTTATGTATATTTTATTTATAAGTTAGTGACACATATATATTTATATTTGAGATTACAAGTATATATCTAGCACAAATATACATATATAAAAATATATGTATATATCAATCACTAAACTAAAATAAGTTATTATTAAAAAATTATATGTTCTATATATTTCTTATTTGTAGTTTTTTTAATAAACGAATAAATATTTTTATATATTGTCAGTGCCTTGCTGTAGTTATATCACTGCTGACTAATACTATCAGTGGCTCTCTTTAGTCGTAGACATTTAATGTATATTAGTGGTTTCTAGAAAATCACTGACATAACATCTATATGTCAGCGACTAATATAGCCGTAGAAGACTATATGTTCGCGGTCGTACGTAATCGAGGCCTTAACTTCACATTTGTCTGCGGTTATGTTTTATCCGCTGATGTATGCTAAACTTTTGTCAGCGAGTTGTATTAACTGCGGACAATATTTTTATGGCAGCGGTCTATTATAGCCACTGCTTTATATCCGTTTTGTCCTTGAATTTTCAATCGCGGACATATAGTCGTTGATAAATGTCGGTTCTTTTATAGTGTATATGCAATATCTCTCTCTCTCTCTCTCTCTCTCCTCTCTCTCTCTCTCTCTCCTCTCCTCTCTTCCTCTCCTCTCTCGCTCTTCTCTCTCTCTCTCCAACACCATCCCCATTGGCCCCATTTGAGGCCCCTTTGGAAAAGGGTTTACTAAAGTTAACCTGGGTTACCCTGGGTTAAGCTAAAAAGTGCTTTAGAAAGTAATAAATTAAATTCGGGTCAAAATGGTTAGGATAGATGTAAACTGGGTTAATCTGGGTTACCCTAACCCACCTCTAGAGGTAGAGTAGAGTTAACCCTCTTTAACACTTTTTTAAATACCCTTTTATCCCTGGGTTTTAAGGTGCATTTACACCTTTTTACGCATCCGGAAGCCTCTCCCCCCCTTCTCCACCCGTTTCATGCATACCTCACAGCCCTCCTCCGCCCGTCTTCGTCTTCCTCCTTCGACTTCCTTTGCCTGCGACGACAGAGACTCTTCTGCCGTGGAATCGACATCGCCATCGTTCCACTGCAAATCCTGTTGGGCTCACATGCTACTGGTGCTCACGGGATTCTCCATTTGCATCTGGGTCTTCTCCATCCTGCTGGGTCTTCCTCTCTCGCTCTCCCTACCTGGCTCTAGGGTTCACGCCTCTGCAGATTCATCTCTTGATCGACAACGCATCATGCGTCTGCGATGCCATGACCGTGGTTACGGGGTGTTCTCCTTTTCCTTTACCTAATTTTATTTCATGGTTGAGGGTCTATTTAAGCGGATTTATTGGTCTTCTGTGAAGTCTTCTGGACCGGCTATTACTCTCCTCTCCATTTATTCAAGGTCGCCCTCTATGGGTGTTCATTCGGTGGTAGTTTTCTCTTCTTGAAGGCCATTGCTATGGTTTTTTCATTCTGCACTATATCCCCCTCCTCTGTGGGTGTTCATTCAGCGGTACTCTTCTGTTCTTGAAGGTAGGCACTCTAGTATTTTTCACTGTGCCCTATACCCCCTCCTCTTTGGTGTCGCATATCCCCCTCCTCTTTGGTGTTCACTCTGTGGTTGGGTGAATTTGGTTTAGGGACCTTCCACTTCTGTTTTTGCCCTATATCCGCCATCTGTGATTATTATCTTGTGCTTATGTACTGGTTACTAGTGTGATTTCTGTCATATTATCTTCATTTTAGTCTGTGATTATTTATCCTCCTCCGCCATCTGTGATTTCTGTCATATTATCTTCATTTCAGTCTGTGATTATTTATCCTCCTATTTTTGCCCTATATCCGCCAACTGTGATTATTATCTCGTGCTTATGTACTGGTTCCTAGTGTGATTTTTGTGATATTATCTTCATTTCAGTCTGTGAATATTTATCCTCCTATTTTTGCCCTATATCCACCATTTGTGATTATTATATTGTGCTTATGTACTAGTTCTTAGTGTGATTTCTGTGATATTATCTTCATTTCAGTCTGTGATTATTTATCCTTTTGTTTTTGCCCTATATCCACCATCTGTGATTATTATCTTGTGCTTATGTACTGGTTCCTAGTGTGATTTCTGTCATATTATCTTCATTTCAGTCTGTGATTATTTATCCTTCCATTTTTGCCCTATATCCGCCATCTGTGATTATTATCTTGTGCTTATGTACTGGTTCCTAGTGTGATTTCTGTCATATTATCTTCATTTCAGTCTGTGATTATTTATCCTCCTGCCATGAATGTGTAGTTCTATTTATCCTCCTGCTTTGCTGTTAATAATCACAACATAATAATCCTCCTGCCATGAATGTGTAGTTCTATTTATCCTCCTGCTTTCCTGTTATTAAACACAACATAAAATGTGTAGTTATTTATCCTCCTGCCATGAATGTGTAGTTCTATCTATCCTATTTATGTACTGGTTCCTAGTGTGATTTCTGGTTCTTAGTAGTTCTCCTGTGATTAATCCTCCTACTATGAATGTGTTTATTTGACTGCCTTCAATGTGTTTCACACCTATTTCATAATTTGATACAGACATGTAGATCCATGTGCTATTCATGTAGATGTGATCATGTAGATCTGTTCAGGTTTTGGTTTTCTTTGGCCATTTCACAACCCCCAACCATAGAGATCTGTCCTGGTAGCTCATTCCATCATCTCTTAATTAATGTCACCCTTCTTGTTTTGCCAAAGTTTAATGAATGCTACTGATTGCCTGATTTTTTGTATACCTGGAAACTTGATTTTCTCTCTTTGGTTTGCCAAACTTTAATGAATGCTTACAGTAGTGGTGATCTTTTTGCCAAAGTTTTTCATGTGCTATTCATGTACATCTGTCATGATACTTTTATGAGTGTTCCTAAGTTTTTCTTGTCAGATTTGATTATTTCCTAAGTTTTTCTTGTACCACTTTTTCAGCAAAGTGATCTTTTTCTGGAACCAATGGGCTCAAGTTTGTCTACGCAGTCCCTGATCCTCCTGTGTAGTTCTTTTTATCCTACTGCTTTGCTGTTAATAATCACAACATGAAATCACAGTAGTTTTTTATCCTATTTATGTACTGGTTCCTAGTGTTGGCCCTTTTTGTACGGCAGCAAGCTAACCTAGAGGGGTGAGGGTTAATAGGTTTTTCTGAAATCTGAAATAGAAACTTAAACACAGAAAATTAACACTTGAAAGTTTGGTTAGTTTAGTTTGATAGAGAGTAGCAGTGCGGAAGTAAATAAACAATCACACAAAGGACACAATGAATTTATCCTGGTTCGGTCCTTCCTACATGGAAGTCCTACGTCCATTCCCCAAGTAACCTCTTGGGATTTTACTAACAAGGGTACAGTCCCCCCTTAAGACAATACAACACCCAGCACCCCAGCTGGTCTTCTTCTCTTTCCGGGGCAAGAAGGCAGCCCACTTCTCTACAGGTAAAGAGCCAACCTCCTGTACAAACCCCAGTGTGTTATGCTAGACTTAAACCCCCATCTAGGTTCTACACTATATATCCCTACAGCTGGACATAAGTCTTTCTTATATAAAAAAAGAACAAAGCCGAGAGTTGGAACAAATGAAAACCACTAAAAGAACTTTCAGCGAAAAGACTCTCTCCCCCAGATTACAAAGATGCACACAGAGAGAGTGAAGAGAGGAGAAGAGCTTGAAGCTTGAGTCTTCAGATGCTTGAACACTTCTTCTTGGGCTCGGGCTCTTCTCTCTCTTTCTTTTGAGTGTATGTGGCGTTTAGGTTCTTCCTGGATGTACACTCTTTAAAAAATCTTCAGGAAGCTCTTTTCTACTTCTTCAGCCTTGCTTCATCTTTTATATGAGCAGCTTGAACAAATCTGTTGGAGTTCTAGCCGTTGCTCATCTTCTCTTTCTTCTGATATTTTGTGGTCTACGAGGTCTGCAAGCATAGAAGAAAATGTTTAGATAAAAGAGTGTTTATGTCAAAAAGGTTCATACCTCTATGTTTCCTGTTGCCACCCAGAAGTAGTAAGTAACCCCCTTTTTGTTGGCAGGAAAGAAGAGATCTAGAAAGATAAACAAAAATATCTACTGTCAGAAAGATAGAAGATTATACAAATCATAATATATGATTTTTTCACTAGGTGCCAAAAGACAATTTGAAATATAAAGGGAATCCATGTCCATGTTTTCAAGCAAATCCATTTTTATTTATGAAATTTATGTGAGAGCAAATCGATGTGAGAGTAAATCCATGTGAGAGTCACTTATCAAATCCTTATGAGACCAATCGATGTGAGGGTCACTTATCGAATCCTTATGAGACCAAATCGATGTGAGAGTCACTTATCGAATCCTTATGAGATCAAATCGATGTGAGGGTCACTTATCCAATCCTTATGAGACCAAATCGATGTGAGGGTCACTTATCGAATCCTTATGAGACCGAATCGATGTGGCACTTTGTGAACTGAAAGCGATGTATATTGAATGGACATCGATTTAGCTTTTTAGTGCAAATCATACGTCAATACTATCATAAATTTATATTTATTAGAAAAACATAATATTGAATATATTTAATAATATCTAATTAATCATAAGTTTTGTTATCACCAAAATACCATAAATTTATATTTATTAGGAAAACATGATATTAAATATTTTTAATAATATTTAATTAATCATAAATTTTGTTATCACCAAAATATAAGGGTAAAATATAGGAGTGGTTCAACAATCTCCCCCTTTTTTGTGATGACAAAATTTACGAGAATTTTCTGACAAAAATACTTAAAGTATAGAAAATACAAAAAATTCATAATAATTTTCTCCCCTTTTTGTCACTAACCAAAAAGGAAGGATCTTACCATACATTCTCTCCCATTTGTGAAAATTTCTTACCATTGAGGGGTTCAACAATGATTGACATTAAAGAATAACTCCCCCTTAGTCTGTGCTCCCCCTGAATGAGAGACTCCACCTGAATGAGACTTGTAAATAATTGTTAGTAATATTGTAATTTAAAAAATAAATAGTGACTACTCCCTCTTCAGATGTGAGTTAGATGAAGAGCTGGCAGTCATCAGTGCCTTGAGCATCCTTTGTTCTTGATGCTCCAAGGCTATCCTGCAAATAAACTACTCAGCAGTAGGTACCCAAATCTTTTTGGGTCCTTTATGGTTAGATGCATAAAAATATCCTTTCGAGATCCATACTAGGTGCCTCGTTGTGCAGGTGTTTACTGTGTGTCCTAATTTATTGCAATGAGAACAACAATGAATATAATCTATTTTGCAGTTCTTATTGTTTTTATGATGTCTATTTAGAACATAATTTTTGGAAACCTTTTCCTTTACAAGGGTTTTTTATGAGGCATCTTGGTTTCTTTTATAAATTTTGGTAATGGATAATTTTTAGGAATTATGACTTGTTTTCTTTTTTCAGGAGGTTTGTATCCAAGACCTTGTTTATTATTTCCAGATTTTGATCCTTTTAAGCATAGGGCTAAAGATGTTTTCCCTTTAGTTAATTTTCTAACTAATTCTTTTAAATAAAGATTTTCTTCAGTTTGAGTTTTTAATTTTTCTTCTAACTCTAATTTTTTATTGTTCTTGCTTTTTAAGTTTTCATTCAGGAGATGATTATTATCTTTACTTTCCTTTAAATGTTTTTCTCATTGTTCCATTTCGGATTTAAGATCAGAATTGGTGTTATCTAAGCAAGTGATTTTGTTTTTAAGATTTTTTAATTCTTTTACAACACCTTCATATTTTTCATAAAGTTCATTAAAGACTCCTTCTAAGTCTTCAGACTCTGAATCTGTGCAAGAATTAAAGGATGAGTTAGAATGTACCTCATCTAGTCCTACCATGAGGGCTAGATTTACCTGCTCTTTTTCCGATTCAGAGCTTGATGATTCTGAAGTTGTGGCCTCTTCATTTTCCCAAGCAGCCGCCATGGCTTTTCTTTTGAATTTCTTGTGCTGCTTCTTGGACTTTTTGGTTTGACCAGTCTTCTTGAGTCTTGGACAATCTGGTCTCAGATGTCCAGGTTTTTTGTATTCATAGCAGACTGGTTCTTTCTCCTTTTTCTCTTTCCTTTGGATCCTTCTTGATCTATTTTTCTTCTTTTTTAAAATCTTCTGAAGCTTAAACAGTACATCATCTACGTCATTGTCTTCAGAATCTATATTTTTGGAACTAGAAGAAGAAGAAGTGGAAGGAGCAGCTGTAGCTTTAAGAGCATTAGTACATTTTTTCTTTGATGAGCTTTCAGATAGTCGCTCCATATTAATTTCATGTGCCATGAGGGAACCAATTAACTTATCAATAGAAAGCTTGGTTAGATCATGGGCTTCTTCAATAGCGGTGACCTTTGGGGTCTATGAAAGAGTTAAAGATCTAAGTATCTTTCTGACGGTCTCCTCATCAGAAAGATTTTTGCCAAGAGAGCTTAGACCTACTATTATGCTTGAAAATCTATTATACATTTGAGTAATATTTTCATTAGGAAACATTTTAAACTGCTCATATTGTGAGATAAGAATATTTATCCTAGTTTGTTCCTTCATAAGTTATCTGCAGTTTATCCCATATTTCTTTAGCAGATTTACATGTAGATACTCTACTGAATTCTCTTTTAGATAAAGCGCAACATAAATACTTTTTAGCCTTAAAGTTTAAAGATAATTTAATTTTATCTACTGCTGTAGTAGCAGTAGTACCTTCAGTAGGAATAATAACAAAATCACCTACCTCAATTACCTGCCACAGATCAAAGTCTGTGCCTCGAATGAAGCATTCCATTCTCATTTTCCAGTATTGGTAGTCATCTCCATCGAAGAATGGAGGTCTGGTGACTAATTGTCCTTTAGCAAATCCTTGAGCTGCCATGGATCTTCTCTAAGATCGTTGGATCTTCTTGATTGATCAGAGAACCTCGCTCTGATACCACTTGTTGGCCCTTTTGGTATGGCAGCAAGCTAACCTATAGGGGGGGGGGGAGTGAATAGGTTTTTCTGAAATCTGAAATAGAAACTTAAATACAGAAAATTAACACTTGAAAGTTTGGTTAGTTGAGTATGATAGAGAGTAGCAGTGCAGAAGTAAATAAACAATCACACAAAGGACACAAGGAATTTATCCTGGTTCGGCCCTTCCCACATGGAAGTCCTACGTCCAATTCCCAAGCAACCTCTTGGGATTTTACTAACCATGGGTACAGTCCCCCTCAAGGACAATACAACATCCAGTACCCCAGTTGGTCTTCTTCTCTTTCCCGGGCAAGAAGGCAGGCCACTTCTCTTACAGGTAAAGAAGCCAACCTCCTGGTACAAACCCCAGTGCGGTTCTGCTAGACTTAAACCCCCAGCTAGGTTCTACACTGTATACAGTCCTACAGTTGGACAGAAATCTTTGTTATAAAAGAAAGAACAAAGCTGAGAGTTGGAACAAATGATAACCAACTAAAAGAACTCTCAGCAAAAAGACTCTCTCCCCCAGATTACAAAGATGCACATAGAGAGAGTGAAGAGAGGAGGAGGAGCTTGAAGCTTGAGTGCTTCAGATGCTTAAACACTTCTTCTTGAGCTCGAGCTCTTTCTCTCTTTTCTTTTGAGTGTATGTGGCGTTTAGGTTCTTCCTGGATGTACACTCTTTAAAAAATCTTCAGGAAAGCTCTTTTCTACTTCTTCAGTCTTGCTTCATCTTTTATATGAGCAGCTTGAACAAATCCTTTGGAGTTCTAGCTGTTGCTCATCTTCTCTTTCTTCTGATATTTTTTGGTCTACGAGATCTGCAAGTATAGAAGAAAGTGTTTAGATAAAAGAGTGTTTCTGTGAGACCCCGAATTTTTTCGTCATTTTATATTGAGCATGCGATATTACATGTCATAAATATAGTGTATGTATTAAAATTTTCGCATACTATAACTACAAATTGTTCATGTGCATATGTGTGTATGTATATTATTTTTGTGAATATAAGTAATTAGTCAATTTTGTATATAAGGTATTTATTTAAATATTATGCATGATATATTAAAGTAATGTTACACATATAATGTGAAGTACTATCATGCATCTTGTAAGCATATATGATTTTACTTCTGTACATGTATTATAATTAAATGTATATATTATCTAATGGTTGAGATGCATATTGTGTTTAAGTATTCCATGCATATTATATGTAGATATGATGTGTATATATGTGCACGTACATATTAATCTTGTTCGAATTATATATATCTATACGTCCATTCTGTGCAAATAATATTTGTCTCTTATTAGCATGCTAAATTGTTTATAGTGTATATGGTACTTAAATAATACGGTGCATGTAAAATATATCAAAATATTATAAGCAAGATATATTTATGTAAATTCATGCATGTTGTACTAAATTATACTTTGTACGCGTATAGATGTATAAATCTAATGTTGTACATATGATATTTACTTATTACAATAACCATTGACTTGATTATGACATGTATGATATCTAAATATAGAGTGTGTATTACATATATATATATATATATATATATATATATCTATATATATATATATATATATTCGTGCATAATACATGCAATTATGGTGCATATGTATACATATGTATGTCACTTCGTGCATATTATCTTTAATTGAGATTATTGCAATTATACTTATAAATAATGTGTAATGTATATAATTTATGTAATAAGTGTAAAAATATTTAATTATGCTCATACTATATTGTTGGAGCCTAAATGTATGTTTAAATTGGACGAAATTAGGTGTTTGGGCTGTCTAGCACAGTTGGCGGCCAACACTGTGCCGCCAACTTACAGGACCTGATTGGCATCCACATCACTGGACGCCAATAGGCAGTGGGCGGCCACCACCTGGACGCCAACCCCATGTTGGCGGCCATCCCCTTGACGTCAACTGTGCAGTTGACTACAACCGATGTTGACGTCTTATATCCTCCTGCGTAACGGTTCCAGATTTGTTAATGCTCGCATTATGGCCGGTTCCAGTTTAGGAAACCCATCCTAAACCATAGGAAACCTACCCAGAAGCGTACCCAACCCATCCAACCTTATAAAGACCCATCTTCTGGCTGCACCAAGCCTTTTTGGTCATTGTGAAACCCTAGCACTTTTTGTGAGAAAAGCTGAAGTTCCAAAGCTCTTATCAGGCGACGGGAGGATTTTCTGGGAGATCTACAACGACTGGAGCATAGTCCAACCATCAAGGAGGCATCCCCAACCCTGAGGAACGACCTACAACGACTGGAGAACCAGCTCAAAGGAGTTTCTGAGCACCCTCTTGCTTTGGCCGAGGAGGGCTTCAACGGCAAGATTTGATCTTTTAGGATTTTATTAGAGGCAAGTAACCTATGTATATCAATCTTAGACATGTCCCCTAGGTCCTAGAATTTTTCTAGATTTTTCCTCGAGTCCTGTACCCTCCATTTTCCCCGTGCATGTGAGTGTTGTCTGTGCTGATTGCTGCTTGGAAGTTGACGACAACATCCCCTATCGTCAAGTTCTTGAGTTAACGGCAAGGGATGTTGCAGTTAACTCAGTTGGCGGCCAGGACTATGCAGTTAAGTTCTTCAGTGTTCTGAAAAATGCTATTTGATCTTCTTTAATATATTTAAATGATTTTTGGGTATGTGTTCATGCTGTAACTTTTATGTGGGATCAAGGGTGATTAGTAGGTCATGTCATGAGGTTTTCATGAATTTTCATGATTTGTGTTAATTATTAAAATTCTGGAAATTAAATTATGAGCATAGAATAACCATGTTTAATGTGTGTAAATAGGTCATATGTGAATTAGGGTTTGGTAAATTTTCTGTGATGATGTCTTGATGGTATATACGCGTTGACACTGTTATATTAGACTATTTTACTAGAATTTCTACTTTAGAGAAATTAGTGAGACATGCACCTGTAAATTGATTTAATTGTTATAAATACATTTCCTATTCAGAAAAATCTAGAAAATTTAAAATATGTTATGTTTACTATATTTAACTTGTGACAAAAATTTCATGAAGATCTGATGACTGTAAGTACTATTATATTTTGAAATGAGAAAAATGGCCATGTTAAGCATGATAGAGTTAATTATATGTAAATCAAGAGTTAGCAGCATGTTAAAATCTTATTTTAAGTTATTTATCATTGTTTAATAGTAAGGTGAATTTCTGTAAATGGAAAAGTGAATATTATATAAAGTGTGTGTGAAATGGGATGAAAATATGTGTATTAGCATGAGTAAAATGTGATGAGAATGATAAAGTGATTTATGTAATATTTAGCCATGTGTGACACTGCTACCATAGGGGTTTGAGAGCTGTACCATAGAAAAGTCCATATGGAAGGCTCAACGTTATGAGATAAATCTTAAGAGCATTAGGATAAAATCCTGGAGGTGGACAAGTACCGCTAGTTAGGGTGGAGAGGGCTTAATAATATTGTTCGTGCATTAACATCATAATTGTAGAATTATGTTAATATCTTGTGATATATCTTAATAATATCCATATGGTAGTGTGTATGAATATGTGTATGTAAATATGTAAAGAAACGCAAGGTAGAAGATCGGTATGTAGAATTGACAAATGAATAAGATAGCATGAGAATAAGTGTAAATTCATGTAATCAAGTTTGATTCATGTCAAAACAGCAAGCTAAATGAGATTATGATGTTGATAAACACATAAAATAATGCCTAAGTCCATGATAGAATTGCTATTCATTTAGTATGTAGTTCCATGGTTAATTTGTAGATGATTGCCATCCAATTTGAATGTATTTTAAATCTTCAATTCATGTTTAATAAAGGTGATGTCATGGTGAATTATTCATATTAAAACAGCAAATGAAATGTGTAAATAAATAAGGAAAAGTGCATGAGAAATATAAATAGAGATCATGTTAGATTGCTATCTACTTTATGTATAATTGCATGTTCTAATTGGTAGAGTTATTCCTTAATAAGGAAAATGTTTAGATTAATAAATCATGTTATATGTTAGGTGTTTAAGGGTGCATATGTTCATACCATGTATGTATCAACATGATTATGCTAAATTATGTTAGAATGGTTAGTATCGTGTTACGTAGATTACTAGAAAGCATGCGCAAGTGTTAAGAGAGTATGATAAATTATACACTAAAATAGCAAGTTAAATGTGTGATAAAAAGATATAAATGCATGAGAAATTGACTAGATACCATGCTAGGAATGTTTATTATCTTGTACATAGCCTTATGTTTTAAAATGGTAGAATTATGTAATGATATGATGAAGATTTGAATCATGCATCATAGGATATATCATGTGTAGAAAATATGTGAAGGTGTGTGTTATCTTTCATGATTTAACATGAGCATGTGCTAGATAGGAAGGTATTTGGATGACTTATGTACAGTTGACCATAAGAAACATGTATCATGTGTAATGTTGTGATCAGAATGATAGCATGTGGTTTTCCTTATTATTAGTGGCTTATTATGTATGTGATATATGTAAGTTTGATATTTTAGATTACTTGCTGAGTCTTGTAAGACTCATACTTGCTTCGGCGTACAGGTGTGACAGGTTATCCAGTAGCTGAGGAGAGAATAGTGAAGATTGATACCGCATACAAGGAATAGCACTTGAGGAGATTTTATTTTTGGTAGTTGCTTTGATTTATAGTTTGAATAATGTTATTCATATGGAAAATGTATGGACAATGTAGTTCTTTTCAAGTTGTAATAATGTGGACTCTAGTATTTTCTTTTACTCTATAGACTGTGGAACTTGTGGTGATGATGGAATGAAGTATAATATTTCTTTTAATTATGCTGTACACTTTTATTATTCATGGACATATCAACCTTATCATTTAGTGTTGGGTTACTATCCCACTGTGACGATGCTCTTTGTACCGATGGGGATTGGTATAATCATACCGGTATAAAGGGGGTCGTTACAATTTCTGTCAAAAAGGTTCATACCTCTATGTTTCCTGTTGCCACCCAGAAGTAGTAAGTAACCCCTTTTTTGTTGGCAGGAAAGAAGAGATCTAGAAAGATAAGCAAAAAGATCTCCTGTCAGAAAGATAGAAGATTACGCAAATCAATAATATATGACTTTTTCACTAGATTCCAAAAGACAATTTGAAATATAAAGGGAATCCATGTCCATGTTTTCAAGCAAATCCATGTTTTATTTATGAAATCCATGTGAGAGTAAATCCATGTGAGAGCAAATCTATGTGAAAGCAAATCCATGTGAGGGTCACTTATCGAATCCTTATGAGACCAAATTGATGTGAGAGTCACTTATCGAATCCTTATGAGACCAAATCGATTTGAGAGTCACTTATCGAATCCTTATGAGACTAAATCGATGTGAGGGTCACTTATCGAATCCTTATGAGACCAAATTGACGTGATGGTCACTTATCGAATCCTTATGAGACCGAATCGATGTGGCACTTTGTGAACTGAAATCGATGTATATTGAATGTACATCGATTTAGCTTTTTAGTGCAAATCATACGGCAATACTGTCATAAATTTATATTTATTAGAAAAACATAATATTGAATATATTTAATAATCATAAATTTTGTTATTACCAAAATATCATAAATTTATATTTTTAGGAAAACATGATATTAAATATTTTTAATAATATTTAATTAATCATAATTTTGTTATCACCAAAATATAAGGGTAAAATATAGGAGTGGTTCAACACCTAGTGTCATTTCTGGTTTTCATGTAGTTCTTCTGTGATTAATCCTCCTGCCATGAATGTGTTTATTTGACTGCCTTCAATGTGTTTCACACCGATTTCATTATATCTTCATTTTTCACAATATAATATATATCTAATATAAATTGTGGACCCATATTTTAAGGTTTTGACGTGCTTTTAGCAGTAAAAATTTGAAGAATGTCTCAGCCAAGTATGTGGCCTTAAACATCCCTGTTAATTTTTTTTTTTTAGAAAAGACACGTCAACTTATTTGTAAATTCAATTTTTTATGTTTACCTTTATTTAGTGATCATGACTTTGTGGAGCATTGTGATATTTAGTTTAGTAATAATTGTCATAAGATACTATGTTGATGAGCATGTGTGTTTTTAATTAGAGATTTATATAAATGAGTAATTATCATCTCCTTCCTGGGAACTATTAAAAATTGCTTTGTGCATGTTCTTTTTTGTGCATGTTCTTTTTAAAAAATGCTTTGTGCTTTTGTACATGGGAATTACCATCTCCTTCCTGGCTTGCATATGAATGGATCATACCTTCAGTATTGGTGTTATGAGCCAGTCTTTTCCATAATGTCCAGGTGCAAACCATTTCTTTTTCCCCCAACAGAGATCTGTTCTATTCAAGTTTTATATGGTGTTAATCTTTGCTTTGTTGTCATTAATTAGAGATTATATAAATGAGTAGCATACGATAAGCACACTCTGCAGTGTTCACTTTGCCTAGATTATGAGGTTCAGATAATTATTTTTTTAATTTCATGGGAACCCACATTTGAGCTGTGTGTACATGGGAATGACCATCTCCTTCCTGGCTTGCATATGAATGGATCATACCTTCAGTATTGGTGTTATGAGCTAGTCTTCTCCATAACGTTCAGGTGCAAACCATTTCTTTTTCCCCCAACAGAGACCTGTTCTATTCAAGTTTTATATGGTGTTAATCTTTGCATTGTTGTGATTAATTAGAGATTTATATAAACGAGTAGCATACGATAAGCACACTCTGCAATGTTCACTTGGCCTAGATTATGAGGTTCAGATAATTATTTTTTTAATTTCATGGGAACCCACATTTGAGCTGTGTGTACATGTGAATGACCATCTCCTTCCTAGCTTGCATATGAATGGATCATACCTTCAGTATTGGTGTTATGAGCCGTTTAGTCATTGAGGTGTAATTTGGAATCTTGGGAGATGAAATAGCACTCCCCCATTCCCTAGTGCTGGCTGCATTTTGGGCTTGGGGTGGCCCATTTTTCTAAAGTTTTGTCAGACAAGGCCTGATTCCAATTCAATCTTATTTATATTTTAAGACAATTCAGTCAAATGTAGTCACTCCAAGGATGATATATTTTAGTGAAAAGCTATAGAGGAAGATGTCAATCTCTAGTTGTTGATTCCTGGCGGATCCTGGCTAATCCATCTTTTACCTGCCAAAACTGAGTTGGCTCTTGCTTATCTCTGCACAAAATGGAAGCTTAAATTAAATTTGACACCTTATTCCAGAATTACTCAGAAACCCATTTGCATCTTAAGATAGGTCAAAGTTATCTTCTCATCATATTCCTATTAATCTATAAATTAATATATTATTAAACAAAATGTTTCTTACTTTTGCCTCATAGCTCGCTACCATCTTTCATTTCCTGTCATAAGTAGTTCTACGGAGGGAAACATCATTTTTATCAAAGATGAACATCCTTCTGAACCTTTGACATATTACTTGATACTAACAACCAATCAAGATTGATGGGACAAGACTTAAGTTTGGTTACCTCAAGTGTTAGGATAGCCATTCCTCTCAAGACCTGTCTCAATTTTATGTTTACCTTTGTTTGTTTAAAATAAAATGAAGTGATCATGACTTTGTGGAGCATTGTGATATTTAGTTTAGTAATAATTGTCATAAGATACTATGTTGATGAGCATGTGTGTTTTTAAACAACAAATTAGGTTATATATGGACCATGGACATGGATCAAATGCTTATACGTCCACGTAGGGAGGAGTTAGTAAGTGGCGATTTTGTCCCGACCCATGCCTGGCAGTTCATAGTTGAGACATTCATTGACCAATATGAGGTCAATGCAACTATTTGTCAATTACAAAGTAGACTGATTTTTCATAAAATTATTTACTTAATCACTAAAGACCTGCTAGAAAATGGAGGTTTCAAGTGGGATAAAGGCACCATCAAGTGCTCAGAAATGACATTTCATGGAATGCCTATGTTGAGGTTTGTGACTGCCTC
Source organism: Colocasia esculenta (assembly GCA_014218235.1). Taxonomy (NCBI): domain Eukaryota; kingdom Viridiplantae; phylum Streptophyta; class Magnoliopsida; order Alismatales; family Araceae; genus Colocasia; species Colocasia esculenta. The sequence goes on along the minus strand of CM024757.1, from coordinate 23,560,274 downwards.
CTAATGTAGATTAAAATGCCCAATTTTTATCATTGTACCTTATTTTCTTCATATTCCCTTTGCAGTTCAATCCGTTGGTATTGTCATTAAAGGAGAGAAGCTTACCTTTCCTCAATGACATAATTCAATTATTTAGTGAGTGGGAGGGTCCTTCATGAACTATTGTGAATCACATATTTGTTGTTGTACGTTAACATAGTAGTGCTTGGACCACTATGTATGGGTTAATGTGTTTTAGAAAACTCCCATTTTAGAACTTCTTATAAGCATAATTTTCGTTGTCTGTTAATCTACTGATAGTCCATTATGAATATGTTTAGATGAGATTGGGACTGGCTCCTTCTCCAAGCCGCGTATCCCTAATTGGCCATTCAGACAAGACAAGATTCTATTAGACATATTGACTGATGAGTACCTTAGAAACTATGCACACCAGGAACTTTTAAAAATCATGTGTTCAATGATATTTTTGTGTGCTATAATCGAGAGGCGGGGGTTAAAAGAGAGAGGAGTCACTTGCAATACCGTTGGAAAAATTTGAAGAAGTTATATCATCTATATGAATCGTTGCGCACAAGAAGTGGTTGGGGGTGAGATAAACAAATAAATGTTCCAATTGCCCCGGATGAGGATAGTATCTAAGCAACCATAGCGGTAATGTTTCATTTATAATTTAACATTTTACGGTTTATTCATAATATCTTAAGTTACTTACCATTATGCTTTATCCATTGCAACAGACAAATTCAGATCTCGCAAAACTTATCGATAAACCATTCCCTTATAAGCAACAAATGGATATCTTATGCGGGAAGACCACAGTTAAGGGTTCTCATTTCCTTGGCTCCACCTAAGATGTAGATGTTGATTCGCGACGGTCTTTTGGTGATGATGACAATTCTACAAAACAAGAGTTTAGTGCGATGGGATGGACTCGCAACAAGTATAGTCCATTGATGATGACAATTTCAATCCTTTTGATTTTCCTCCTTTGTCTCAACCTCCTCCAAGCAATCAAATTATGAAAACACTCAGACACAAAATACTCCAATTGAGGATGAGGCAACATCCCCTGACAAGAGATGAACCACACAAGGCAGTCATCCCAGACTAGAAAAAGGCAAAGCAAAAAGTCTTCAGAATTGTTGACCCTAGCTCAATATTGCCAGTTAAATGATCAACGGATGAAGCTGGCATATGATGATCAGTTCATCCCCATATAATTTTATGACTTATATATCTATTTTGGTGATTAACAAAACTTCAATAAAGTGTCATCTAACAAGTTTTCATGAAGCTTAGGCACAAGAAGTAAATCAGGTGAAATCAAGAAAATATGTAAGTATTTCTTACTTTGTAGCATTTAAAATACATAGCAGGAAATTTCTCTAAGTACACATCAACTCTCTATATGCTACAACGATTTTATTAGAATCATATCGACTTCATTTTCATAAAGTTTTGTAGTGTCATACTGATTTCGGTCTCATACCGATTTCATAACTTCTATCGATTTAATCCTCATAAGGATTTGATAAGTGTCATATTTGATCTCACAACAATTCGTTAAGTGGGCGTAACGATTTCGACCTCACAACGATTCGTTAAGTGAGTAGAACGATTTGATCGCCGCAACGATTTGATAAGTGAGAACAATGATTTATTCTCACAACGATTCAGTTTTACAATGATTTGATAAGTGAGAACAAAGATTTGCTCTCACAACGATTTGATAAGTGAGAACAACGATTTTCTCTCACAACGATTTGGTTTCTCATAATGATTTGATAAGTGAGAACAACGATTTGCTCTCACAACGATTTGATAAGCGGAGAACAATGATTTTCTCTCATAACGATTCGGTTTCACATCGATTTGGTAAGTGAGAACAACGACTTGGTCTCACAACGATTTGGCTTTCATAACAATTCGATAAGTTCACATCGATTTGGTCTTCATAACGATTCAACAAGTTACAACAACGACTTGGTCATTATAACAACTCGATAAGTTACACAACGATTTACTTGCTGTAACGATTCGATAAGTCACAACAATGACTTGATCTGTGTAACGATTCGATAAAGCAAAACAACGATTTGATCACTACATCGACTTGATATGTGAGATAACGATTTGGTTATAACGTTTTGCTTATACTCTCATAACGATTTGTCTCTACAATGATTTGGTTATGATTGTATAACGATTTCTGTTCACATCGATTTACTTATACATGTGCAACAATTTACATAAACAACGACTCATTCACAACGATTTCATAAGTCATATTCATAACGATTTCATTACAACGACTTGTTATTTAAACATATTTCAAATGTTTTTGAAAGTCAAAGTCTTCCCTCGCTTTTCTCCGATATCCATGCATTTATTATGACTGATCATTTCACTGCATGATACATGCATAGATATCTTCTATTCCTAAGCTTATATTGGAAACATCTTTTTAGAAAGCAGAATGGCATTTCTATTTTGATGTATATTCGTTCTGACACTGACTGACAAAAAGAGACAACGTAGCTGTCTATCATTTAGTATTTATTGTATGCAGATCCTTGACAGCACCATTCTCTACAACGTTGGACAACAAGAAGCTGCAGAATATCTGGAAGGATCCTTTCCTTGCGTGCATGGATCAGAAAAACATTAAATGTTTGGAAGCACCTGTCGTACACGTCAATCCATGCAGTCTAACGAGCATCCAACACAGAGACAATGGATACTTCAACGACTATATTTTTCAAAGAAGATATAAATAGAAGACTGGTGTCTACGTGAAGACGACCTTTTGAGGATTCAACATCTGCAAGCACCATAGAAGAGCTCAAGCCTCTCTCCCAAGCTTTGCTGTAGCTCTTAGCTCTTTGCATCCACTGCTTAGCTTTGAGAGAGCTCTAGTGTACTGAGAGACTCCTTCATTGTAGATCTTTCTCTCTCAGTCTTAGCTTCAGATCAAGCATTGTTCTATTAGCTTGATCTAGGGGCACTTCGCCTGATTTTCTCACATTGTTTGTGCTGTTCCTCTTCGGGTTGAAGAGAAGATCTGTAGGTAACAGGTGGTTGTATTCCCTTCATGTTGAAGGAAGACCTGGGTTCCAGGGTGTTGTTTACCTCTTCGGATTATGAAGAGAAGGCCAGCTGCGGCTGGATGTGTAAGTGTCCTCAAGGGGGACTGTACCCTTGGGTAGTAAAATCCTGAGGTGTTGCTCAGGGACTGGACGTAGGATTCCTTTGGAAAGGAAGTCTGAACCAGGATAAAAATCTGTGTGTTGTGTGATTGCTTGCTTGCGTCCATTATCTTGTTTATTTATAACTCTAACATTCATACGAAGTGTTTTTTTCTATTTAGCATTTGTTGACAGGTTTTTAAATCAAAAAGGAATTTTAAAAATCCCATTCACCCCCCCCCCCCCCCCCCCCATCTAGGCTTGCTAGCTGGGCAACAAGTGGTATCAGAGCTAGTCTCTTCGACAAAGAAGATCCATCGATCTGAAGAGAAAAGATTTAATGGCAGCTCAAGGGAGTATTGAAGGTCAGTCAGTAAACCGACCCCCTCTATTTGATGGTGAGGACTATACCTACTGGAAGACTAGGATGGAGTACTTCCTACAAGGATTCGATTTTCAAATATGGTCCATCATAGAAGAAGGCGATCTAGATGTTCTAAACAACAGACAAAATTGGACAGAAGATGATAGAAAGAAGATCTCTCTCAACTGCAAAGATAAGAGCATATTATGCTGCACACTTAGCAAGAAAGAGTTTAATAGAGTTTTAGCTTGCAAATCAGCGATGGAAATGTGGGAAAAACTTAGAATTACGTACGAAGACAGAGATAAAGTAAAAGAGACCAGAATAGACATTCTGGTGACACAATACGAGAGGTTCCAGATGCAGCCAGGAGAGTCAATAACTCAGATGTTCAGCAGATTTACAGACATCACAAACGGGCTGGCTGGTCTTGGGAAAAGCTACGAAATGGGAGATATGGTCAGAAAGATCTTAAGATCCCTACCAGCCTCGTGGACTCCTAAAGTGACAGCAATAGAAGAGGCAAATGACCTAAAGAGAATGTCACTAGAGAAACACATTGGGTCACTCATGGCTCATGAGATCAACATGGAGAGGCTCGAAGAATCCTCAAGAAGGAAAAAGCACAGTAATGCTCTCAAGGCTACAGAAGGTAGCTCTGACGAAGAATTTGAGGATGAAGTCAGCAATAAAGACAGTGATGATGAAGAAGTGCTTCTATCTAGAAGATTACAGCGCATACTTGCGAAGAAGAAGCACCAATCTGGAAGGAGATACTTCAAGAAGAGCAAAGACTTTAAGAAGGGCGAAGGCAAAGACACAAAGAGAGCTGAGCCTATCTTCTATGAGTGCAAGAAGCCGGGACACATCAAGGCTGAGTGTCCAAAACTAAAGAAGACTTCAGTCAGAAAGAAAGATTTAACTAGAATATTCAGAAAATACAAGAAGAAGGCCATGGCAGTAGCTTGGAACAACAACATCGACTCAGACAGTGAGTCAAGTTCAAGCGAAGAAGAAGAAGAAAAGGCCAACTTGGCCTTCATGGCAAATATCGAGGAAAAGGTAACCTTTGACTCCTCATTTACTTCTTGTAACGAATCTGAATCTGATAGTTTAGAGGATGCTTTCAATGAGTTGTATAGTAAATATAAAGATGTTTGTAAACTACTAAAAACTACTAAGAAAAATCATGCTTGTTTAGAAAGCACCAATTCAGATATAAAATCTGAAAATGAGCAATTAGAAAAACAAGTTACTGAGCTAAAAAGAAGAAATGAATTATTATGTGAAGATTTAAAAGATAAAAACAATTAGATAGCTAATCTGGAAAAATCAGAAACTATGAGTAAATTAAATCAAGAAATTAAACATTAACAAAAGAAAAAAAAATATCCAGTGCGTTAGAAAAATTTACAAATGGAAAAAAAACATTAATACTAAAAGGAGCTAGAAGATTAGGAAAGAAGAAATATGATTTAGGATACACCCCTCCTGATAATGAAGAAACAGTAGTACATCCTAAAATATATCCAACACCTAAATTTGTAGCCGAACAAGACACTGCATATAAGTCAAACTTTAAATATATTCCAACTGAAAAAATAAGTAAAATATCTTGTGTAGCCACTGCAACAATTAGGTCATATTAAAATAACATGTCCAACTAAACATAAAAGATGGATAATTAAGAAGAAAAATGATGATACTAACCAACTAGGACCCAAAAGAACTTGGGTACCTAAAGTTTAGTGTTTCCATTACAGGAAAGCCTTCGAGCATCTAAGTGGTACCTGGACAGCGGGTGCTCAAGGCATATGTCTGGCAACAGTAAGCTGTTCTCTCACCTCAAAGCTGAAGAAGGCATAGTGACATACGGTGATAATGGAAAAGGGACAGTAATAGGTTGCGGATCAGTTGGGAGTCAAGGAAAAATCATTATTGAAGATGTAATTTGTGTAAAAGGACTCAAGCACAATCTTATCAGCATCAGCCAGCTGTGTGACAAAGGGCATCAGATTAAGTTTCAAGAGTCAAAGTGCAGTATCATGAAAAATGGTGCAGTTGTGTTTGAAGCAAGCAGGGAAAAGAACTTGTATGTGCTTCATTTAAACGAGTTAAATGATCAGGACATATGTCTTGCAGCAAACAAAGAGCAGTCAATTGAACTTTGGCACAGAAGATTGGGCCACTGTAGCTTGAATGGGATCAGAAAGCTAATCAAGAGAAATCTAGTAGAAGGTCTGCCCAAAGTAAGCACCAGAATGGAAGGATTCTGTGAACCGTGTGCAAAAGGTAAGCACAATAAATTATCTTTCCAATCAAAGTCAGTGGTAACAACCTCTAAACCCTTAGAACTTCTACATATGGATCTATTTGGGCCGATGAGGACCACAAGTCTTGGAGGAAAGAACTTTGGATTCGTCATAGTGGATGACTACTCCAGATTTACTTGGGTATCTTTCTTGGAGCACAAGGATGACACATTTGATAGTTTTGTTAGCTTCAGCAAGAAAGTTCAGAAAGATAAGAAGTATAGCATTGTCAGCATTCGATCAGATCATGGAGGAGAGTTTCAGAATGAACGATTTGCAAAGTTCTGTGATGATCAAGGAATAGAACATAATTTCTCAGCACCAAGGACACCTCAGCAAAATGGAGTTGCTGAGAGGAAGAACAGAACCTTATTGGATATGGGAAGGACAATGTTGTCAGAATATAATTTACCAAGGTATTTTTGGGCAGAAGCCATCAACACAGCTTGCTATATAATCAACAGAGTGATGATCAGGCCAATCCTGAAGAAGACTGCATACGAGCTATTCAAGCAGAAGAAGCCAAAGATTAGTCATTTCAGAACTTTTGGATGTCCATGCTTCATCCACAACAACAAAAAAAGGGATATTGGTAAGCTAGACTCCAAATTTGATGAAGGTATTTTTATGGGGTATGCTTCTAAACCCAAAGGTTATAGAGTATTTAATAAGCATAGTTTACTAACTGAACAAACAGTACATGTTATCTTTAATGAAACTAACCCTTCCTTGAGAAAGGAAGTAGATAGTGATATTGATGATCCAGATGAATTGTCCAAGAAATTAAAGAAACATCCATCGAGGACAAGGAAGATCCACCCTTGGAAGATCTACAGCAAAAAGATATCACATGATAATCTTCCAAAAAATGGAGATACAAGAAGGATCACCCATTGGATAACATTATTGGAGATCCATCGGTTGGGGTAAGAACTAGAGGTAACGTAATCCCATGTATTATTTAGCCTTTGTATCTCAAATAGAGCCTAAGACAGTCAATAAGCACTGTCTGATGAATCTTGGATATTAGCCATGCAAGAAGAACTTAATCAGTTCAAGAGAAACCAAGTATGGTCCCTTGTTTCGTGACCATAGATCATCCTGTGATTGGCACCAAATGGGTGTTCAGGAACAATTGGATGAAGCTGGTGTGATCACTAGAAACAAGGCCAGATTGGTAGCCTAAGGCTATTCTCAAGAGGAAGGTATATATTTCGATGAAACATATGCACCAGTAGCCAGACTTGAGGCAATTAGGATTTTACTTGCTTATGCATCAGCATTGGATTTAAAACTATTTCAAATGGATGTAAAATCAACTTTTCTAAATGGTTACATAAAAGAGGAAGTTTATGTAGAACAACCTCCCGGTTTTGATGATATCAATTTTCCAAATCATGTATTTAAATTGCACAAGGCTTTATATGGTTTGAAACATACACCTAGAGCATGGTATGAACGATTAAGTGTATTTTTGTTAAACCATGGTTTTATTAGAGGAAAAGTAGATAGCACATTATTCATTAAGTCTAAAGTTAAAAAATGTGTACTTGTTCAAATCTATGTTGATGATATAATATTTGGATATACTAATGAATCTCTTTGCAAGTACTTTGAAAAGCTTATGCAGGGAGAATTTGAAATGAGAATGATGGGGGAACTTAATTATTTCCTCGGATTGCAAATCAAGCAAGGAAAAGAAGGCTCCCACATTTGTCAAGCCAAGTACACCAAAGAGCTTCTAAAGAAATTTGGTTTTGAAAACGCCAAGCCACTGTCAACACCAATGACCACATCTACAAGGCTAGACAGTGACAAGGATGGTAAGAAAGTAGACCAAAAGCTCTACAGAGGTATGATAGGTTCATTACTTTATTTGACAGCTAGTACCTGATATATTGTTTAGTGTATGCATGTGCTAGGTATCAGGCAGACCCTAGAGAGTCTCATTTAATTAGTGTCAAACGTATTTTTAGATACTTAGCAGAACTCATGATATAGGATTGTGGTATCCAAAATCATGTAAAATAAATTTAGTAGGATACTCTGATGCTGATTACGCTGGATGCAAGATAGATAGGAAAAGCCAGTGGATGTTGTCAATATCTTGCAGGATGTTTGATTTCATGGTCCTCAAAGAAGTAAATTTAGTAGCACTGTCAACAGCTGAAGCTGAGTACGTAGCTGCTGGAAGCTGTTGTACACAACTCCTATGGATTAAGCAGCAACTTGAGGATTATGGGTTACACATCAAGACAATTCCCTTGCTGTGCGACAACACCAGTGCAATTAATCTCACCAAAAATTCAGTACATCACTCAAGGACAAAGTATATTGAGGTTAGATACCATTTCATTCGAGATCATGTAGCTAACGGTAATATAGACATTTCATTTATAGATACTCAAAATCAGTTAGCAGATATCTTCACAAAGGCCTTACCTGAAGAGAGATTTATATCTCTTAGAAGGGAATTATGCATGTGTAATTTGTGATAGATTTATCTGTAAATAACTGAAATAATGATTATTTTAGAACATCAACTATTTGTTCTCTCCCCTGAAATTAAGTGAAATCTTTAAAGTGCTTGCATCATAAATATCTGTGATGGTTCATTATTTTAAAAGTATTTATTCATTTTGAACTTGTCTCCTTTTTGTCGTTTTCGGCATTTATGGTGCCATCCTCTCAAAAGTCACCTTATCTTTATCTGATAAAACCCTAAATCTGTGTCACAACGATTCACCTCCCGCTCTCATCTCTTTCAACTTGCCTGAGACGATAAACCCTATCGACTCCGGCATCGACTTCGTGGGATTTCAAAGCTTCCATCCCTTCCCGCGAAAAATCTCCTGAGGGCTTTTGCTCCAATCTTCCTTCCGACCATCCAGAACCTTTTCCCTTTCAAAACCATGGCCATTTCTGTTGTGCATGAAACACAACCCAGGGAGGCTGAGGAACATGTTGTGTATCAGGATGTAGTCCTTGTTATCTTGCAGATGATTTTATTACTCCTTTTGCTGATATTTCTGGGCCTCATTTTCATAGTTATGGGTTATTAAATGAGGATGTAGTAGTCTTATCTATCTCGTTAACTCTTCTACGTTGTTATGAGTATATTGTAATCACTTCTACGTTGTTTAGAGAACATTGTAACGTAATCTACATTGTTAAGTTAAGTATTAGTTAATTCGATGATCAAACATTTATTCAAGTCACATACTTTGAATCATGTTATACAAAACTAACTCAGACAAACGTATTCAGACTTAGACGCACTTATGAGGGAGGCAATATTGGAGGAGAATGCTATGTTCTTGGCAATCAGTGAAATGCTAATGTCCTCTATAATGGATGAGGATTAGGAAGACACGACTCCAATCCCTAGACCCATGCATACCAGTCATCACTCAGGACATGTATGGGTCCACGATGTACTGCACGGTCATGAACATCGTTGCTACAACACGTTTCAGATGCACCAGTCCATGTTTCTAAAATTAAGGGACATCTTTGTGGAGAGGGAACTCATCTGAGATTCTCGTTATGTGACAACAGCTGAGCAGCTAGCAATGTTTTTGTATGCTATGGGACATGTTGTTGCAACAGGTGCCATGTGTGAACACTTCCAACACTCGCCGGAGACTATCAGTTATTATGTCATCCATGTCATTAAGGCAATTGCATTACTTAGATTCACATACATCGTGCTTCCAAGTAGGACTAATCCAGTACACTCTTGCATTCGCCATGATGACCACTTCTAGCCATACTTCAAGGTAATTGTCCCGTCTTATCAAATGATATTTTTCATTGTAAGCACATGTGTTCATTTTTAATATTTGTCATATTATATAGGATGCCATAGGTGCAATCTGTAATGTCGCGCATTTTATTGGATCCTTGTGGATCTTGTGTTCAGCACTTGTGAGGCCAATGTGTGGCCAATGTGACCAGTGTTCGGTGTGTGCGTGCGTTTCTAGGGCTTACTGGGCCGATAGTTTGGGCCTACAGCACCCCAGGGTTCTCTGTCTGTGATCGGGACAGCAGGGGATGTCGCGTTCTGAATGCGACACTCTTGCCCGTCGCGTTCTTGTTGCCGCTTTGTGGCGCTGATCGTCTGCATGTGCACCACGTGTCGAGAGCTGGGCGACCTGTGGACGTCAACCTTGAGAAGGCGACGCCCAGGTGCGTCGTGATCAGGTCGCGATGGAACCATCTGTCGCGTTCTCAACCGCAAACGCAGCTTAAACCCTGTTGGCCAGAACAGAGCACATCATGCTCTGTATGGCCAGGGGGAGGTGCTGCACAGGTTTCCTGAGGTGATTCGGCGTGGAAGCTTGTGGAGAGGAGTGTTCTCGCCACAGGAAGCTCGTGTGGAGCGGGAGAAACGCCGAGGGATCACCGTACTGCGCGTTCTTTGCAGAGGTAGGGTGACTTCTCCTATTTTTCGGGCTGTGGATTGTGTAGGAGGGTGGTTTGATCAGTTATTTGCTTTCCTAACTATAGATACCATGACTAGGGACTCACAAAAGCATGAAAAACACGAATTAAGGGTGGTTTGCATAGCATAGAATGGTAATCTGTGGAGAGGATCCCGAATTAGGGTTCCTGCCTGTAAAGGCGACGGAACCCCCTGTTGCGATCTGAACGCGTCAGGTCGACCCGTCGTGTTCATGTGGGGAACGCGACATGTTTGTGTGCCGCGTTCATGTGATGAACGCGCCACATCGGGCCGTCGCGTTCTGAAGGCGACACATGCCCATGTCGCGACCACAGCTGAGTGGTATGAATGTGCATGACTTATGTGATATGATTATTCGGTTGTTATTATTCGATGTATTTGGTAATACCGTGTGGTGCATTGGCACCCATGGCGCTCTGGGAGCACATGTTTTCGAGGCTAGCATGTTGGTTACGTAGCTAGCTAGTGGTTTATGTGTTGGCATGGTATGCACGCGAGTTGCACTGTGTTCATGTGTTGTGGACAGTTGGTACTTGTGAATATTGTCGAATTTCACGTGGTTTGTGTGGTGCGCACGTGGTTTTGTGTGCGTAGCAGGTAGTACGATGCCTACCGTGGTTACCTCTCCAGTTGGGTGCCCCAGGTTCTCTGTGAGCCAGGCTGTTAGTTCGGGGCTTGTCCCGGTACTTGTGTTGTACCATCGAGGTCTGTGTCGTCTGTCCTAGACACCCTCACTCCTTTGTAGTTGTACGTCCGGCTGAGGGAAAGACGACAGTGGGACAGTGACTCTTGAGTTTGTGTTTAGTTACTTGTAGAGCGCTCTTAGTTGGGGGTACGGACACCGGTAGTTGACACTGGTCCCCAGCTAGTCCTTTCCAGTGCCTCACTCTAGAGTGCTCTGGCCAGATACCCTAGCGGTGTCAGGCATGGGCCTACGGTTGTGTACCTGCAGGAGTGGTGTTTAGTTAGTCTCCACAGTTGTTTGACTTTTCCACGTGGAGCGGAAGCTGGACCTTTCATCCGTGGCTGCGAGACTGAGAGGTAGACCTGTGTTTGTTTGTCCGAGTCAGTTTCTGGTGTCGCAAACTAGTTTATGTGACTCGAGTGTGGCAGACTCTACTTTAGCTCGTACACGTGATTGAGTTTTGCCGTTTATTTATTTACTTTGTTTAATATAGTCGGCAAATGGTAAGTATGTTTATTGCTTTAATGAGCTGCGTGGTTGTGTTATAAATTGCTAGTATAGTTTACTACTTCCGTACTTGTATATGGTTTGCTCAAGTTGGGGGAGTTCCCTACTGAGCCAGTGACTAGTGATGCTCACCCCTATTCCCCACAGGCGAGGGTGAGGAGGAGCTTTCGTTACCGTCTTCCAGTTTGGGGCCGCGTCGCAGCGGTGTTGGGCTAGCGCCTCCAACAGTGTAGTTTCTTTCCTCAGTTGTACTAGTTTACCTCGAGGTATGCCCCAGGCTCCTGTACTTCCTTGTACTTTTGTTGAAATTTGGCTATGTAAATCTTGTACATTATATATGAAATGGTAAATCATATATGTGATCAAGTGTGTTCCTTTCTATTTTTCACGGACTCATGTATGGTATCCCTTGCGAGGCTACGGCCCGTTCGCGGGAGGCGGACTCTGATCAAGTTCGTTAATGGTTTAACGGGCTTGAACGAGGCGTTCCGTCACAGTTGGTATCAGAGCGAGGTCCGTGTAAAGATAAAGGAACTGGGAAATTACATAGCCTTATTTCTATACTTGTACGCTGTTGGTAGCTGACTCTGGTTTTATAATGATCGGTTTTGTTCGTAAATGTTATATTATTTATGCAGAAAGTTGAGATGGCTGATAGAAGGGCTTGGGGTGGTGGAGGAGAGGACCCTGAAGAGTCCACTCAGCGTATGATTGAGAGGATTTGGGAGAGTCTTACTGATATTTGGATGAGGATGGATCAGCAGGCAGTGGTACCTCTAGTACCACCAGTTGCTGGAGTACCCGTGGCCCCAGTTTCACCACCGCCAAGGGTGGAGGTACCCTATGTGGCACCTGTACCACCACTGCCAGCAATGGCAGTAGAAGAGCCAGTGATGCAAGTTGAAAAATTTCTGAGGTTGCAGCCGCCCACTTATACAGCAGGGCCAAATCCAGATACAGCAGAGCACTGGATTCATAAGATGGAAAGGGTCTTTACGACCATGAGGTGTCTAGCAGCGGATAAAGGTTTGCTAGCCACATACCAGCTGAGAGGCTTTGTGCAGCAGTGGTGGCGTCTAAAGATGCAGACCACCTTTGCAGGCAGAATAGAGGAGGTTATTACCTGGCCAGAATTTCTCGAAGTATTAAATGATACATTCTTTCCACTTCAAGTGCAGCAAGCGAAAAGAGAGCAATTCCGGACACTTCAGTAAGGTAATACCTCCGTTTTAGAATATCAGATGCGATTTATGGCACTTAGCAGATATGCGCCTTATGTAGTATCAGATAATGCTATGATGGTTGAGTATTTTATTCGGGGTTTGAGAGAAGAGTTGCAGAATGCGGTGATACCGTTAATGTGTAGAACAGTTGAGGAGGCAGCCCAGAGAGTAGCTACACTTGAGAGGTCTATACAGGCTCGTCAGGCAAGCGGGTCAGGTTCGGGTAGTTTTCGGCTACCCCCGCAGGCAACAGGAGTTAGTAAGGGAAAGGCTCCAGCAGGACCTTCTTCTTCAGGTTTTGGTAAGTGGGGTCAGAAATTAAAGCAAGTATTTAAGGGCAAAGGAAGAGGAGGTCGTCAGCAGTTTCAGCAAGGGCGTGGTTATAAACCAGAGGTGGAGGAATCACAGCAGAGCACTACCAGGTAGCCTACTATTCCACCAGGTTATAGGTGTTATAATTATAATCAGCCAGGGCATTTGATCTGTAATTGCCCCTATCCAAGAGAATATGGGTATGGTAGAGGTGTTCAGCAGCAGCAGCCATTAGCAGGTCGTGGTGGTGGTGCACCGCAGCAACGAGGTAGGGGCCATGTTATGGCTATCACCCATGCCCAGGCAGAGGCATCGAACATGATAGAAGGTATAATACCTATTTACGATTTTTCAGCCAGAGTTTTATTTGATTCAGGTGCTTCTCATTCTTTCATTTCCGAAGAATTTCTGGATTGTATGGCTCATCCTCTAGAAGAGAAGTCATGTGAATTAGTAGTGGAGGTTCCCTCAGGTGAGTTTATGCTCACCTCATGTTACATAGATGAAGCTCCAGTTGTGGTTCAAGGGAACCAGATGCCGGGCCGATTGTATGCTCTTCAGTTGTCTAATTATGATATCATCTTGGGTATGGATTGGTTAGAAGCTTATGGAGCTATTCTTGATTGCAGAAAGAAAAGAATCAAGTTTTGTCACCCTAATGGTGCAGTGTTTGAATATCAAGGTATGCCCTGTTGTACTTCTAAGTTTATGATTTCTGTAATTAAAGCTAGAAAATTAGTTAATGAGGGATGTGTAGCTTATTTAGCTGCTGTGAGTCTGGTTGAGGCTGGTAAGTCAGTAGAAGCAGTTCCCGCGGTTAAGGAATTTGCAGATGTTTTTCCAGATGATTTGTCTGGTTTAGCACCACATAGGGAGGTAGGCTTTACTATTGAGTTGTTGCCAGGCACCATGCCGATCTCTAAAAGCTCCATATCGGATGGCGCCGGTAGAACTTAAAGAATTGAAAAAGCAGTCATAAGAATTGCTGGAAAAAGAGTTTATTAGGCTGAGTCACTCCCCATGGGGGGCGCCGGTGTTGTTTGTAAGAAAAAAAGATGGAAGTTTTAGAATGTGTATTGATTACAAGAAATTGAATGAGGTGACCATAAAGAATAAGTACCCGTTACCTAGAATTGATGATCTGTTTGATCAATTACAATTAGCTAAGGTATTTTCTAAAATTGATTTAAGGTCAGGGTACCACCAGTTGAGAATTAGAGAAGGTGATATTGATAAAACAACATTTAGAACCCTATATGGTCACTATGAGTTTGTGGTTATGCCATTTGGGCTAACCAATGCTCCTGCAGCTTTTATGGATCTGATGAATAGGATTTTTCATCCGTATCTGAACCAATTTATTGTGGTCTTTATAGATGATATTCTGATTTACTCAGCATCTGAAGAGGAGCATGCAACACATTTAAGATTTGCCTTGTAGTTATTAATAGATAATCAGTTGTTCGCCAAATTCAGTAAGTGTGAATTTTGGCTAAAAGAGGTTCAGTTCTTTGGCCATGTCATATCAGCTGAGGGAGTGGCAGTTGACCCAAATAAAGTGGAGGCAGTGATGAGATGGGAAGTGCCTAAGACAATTATTGAGATTAGAAGTTTTCTGGGGTTAGTAGGCTATTATAGGCGTTTCATTCAAGATTTTTCCAAGATTGCGGCACCCATGACTAGGTTGGCTAGAAAGGGTGTGCCATTTGTATGGCCTAGTAAATGTCAAAGAAGTTTTATGGAACTAAAAAAGAGACTTACAGCGGCACCAGTGCTGACATTACCGACAGGTAATGGTGGTTTTGTTGTATATACAAATGCATCTAGAAGAGGACTTGGCAGTGCTAATGCAGCATAGCAAGGTAATAGCTTATGCGTCCATGCAATTGAAACTAACAGAAGAGAATTATCCCACTCATGATTTAGAGCTAGCAGTAGTTGTGTTTGCCTTAAAAATGTGGAGGCATTATCTATATGGCGAGAGATTTGAGATTTTTACAGATCACAAAAGTTTAAAGTATATCTTTTCTCAGAAAGAATTGAATCTCCGTTAGTGTAGATGGGTGGAGTATTTAAAAGATTATGATTTTAGTTTGGCTTACCATCCGGGTAAGGCCAATGTGGTGGTTGATGCCCTAAGCAGAAAAGCGTATTTAAGTCAAATGATGATCACGGAATGGAAGTTGTATGAGGAAATAGCGGAGAACTCCTTATATGTCCCAAGCAGTCAACGATGGACAATATTAGCTAGTAGTGTTGTGGAACCGTCACTGTATTGGCAAATTGTTGAGGCCCAGAGAGCGGATGTAAATTTAGCTGAAATTGTGAAAATGGAAGGAGTTATTATTGATGATAACTGTGTGGTCAGGCTCAGAGGTAGGTTATTTATCCCAGTGGAAAGAGAAATAAAGCAGAAAGTATTAGAAGAAGCCCATAAATCCCGGTACACTATTCACCCCGGTAGTACCAAAATGTACCAGGATATGAAGAAGCATTTTTGGTGGCCTCATATGAAAAAGGAAATAGCAGAATTTGTTTCAAGATGTGCAGTTTGTCAAAAAATCAAGACAGAGCATCAGAAGCCTGGAGGTTTATTGCAACCATTACCCATTCCGCAATGGAAATGGGACGATATTGCTATGGACTTTGTAGCAGGTTTGCCAAGGTCAGCAGTATGACATAATGGAATATGGGTATTTGTTGATAGGCTAACCAAGGTATGCAAGTTAGTAGCAGTAAGTATCTCCTGGTCAGTGGATAGATTAGCAAAAGTTTATGTTGAAAGAATTATTCCACTGCATGGTATCCCGAAGTCTATTGTTTCTGATAGGGATCCCAGGTTTACTTCTAGTTTTTAGAGGAGCTTGCAGAGAGTAGTTGGCACCGAGCTGAGATATAGCTCAGCTTACCACCCCCAAATGGATGGTCAGACAGAAAGGACTATTCAGATAATTGAAGACATGTTGCGAGCATGTTGTTTAGTTTGTGGTGATAGTTGGGAGCAGCATCTGGGTATAGTTGAATTTGGTTATAATAATAGTTATCATACCAGTCTTGGAATGGCACCATATGAAGCGTTATATGGAAGGCCATGTAGAACACCATTGAATTGGCATGAGGTGGGAGAAAGGCAAATGGTAGGCCCTGAATTGATATAACAAACACTGAAATAATAAAGTTTGTTAAAGAAAAGTTGCAGACAGCCCAAAGCAGGCAAAAAAGTTATGCTGATAATCGAAGGAGACCACTTCAATTTGAAGTTGGAGACTTTGTCTTTCTGAGAGTTTCTCCTACTAAAGGTATTGTGTGGTTTGGTAAGAAAGGAAAATTGAGTCCAAGGTATGTGGGACCCTTTCAAGTATTAGAGAAAATTGGAGAGACAGCCTATAGACTTGATTTGCCAGCTGATTTTGCAAATGTTTATGATATTTTCCATATCTCCATGCTAAGGAAGTGCATTGAAGACCCAGCTCAAATAATCAGCTATCAAGGTGGAGAATTGAGGCCAGATATGTCTATGCCTGAATACCCAGTACAAATTACAGGCCATAAAACAAGAAAGCTAAGGAATAAAGAAATTGAGTTAGTTAAGGTCAGATGGGAAAATAGACTGGGAGGTGAGGATACCTGGGAGCTAGCCGAGGAAATGGCTAAGGGGTATCCTTACTTGTTTGAGTAAAGTTTTAAATCTTTTTAGATGATAGTATTTTTAATTATGTTTTAAAGTTGAACGTATTTGGAATATGTTATGGATTTCGAGGTCGAAATTTCTTTTTAGATGATAGTAATGTAATGTCGCGCATTTTTTCGGATCCTTGTGGATCTTGTGTTCAGTGCTTGTGAGGCCAATGTGTGGCCAGTGTGACCTGTGTTCGGTGTGCGCGTGCATTTTTGGGGCTTACTGGGCCGATAGTTTGGGCCTACAGCACCCCAGGGTTCTCTGTCTGTGATCGCGACAGCAGGGGATGTCGCATTTTGAACGCGACACTCTTGCCCGTCGCGTTCTTGTTGCCGCTTTGTGGCGCTAATCGTCTGCATGTGCGCCACGTGTCGAGAGCTGGGTGACCTGTGGATGTCAGCCTTGAGAAGGCGACGCCCAGGTCCATCGCGATTAGGTCGCGATGGAACCATCCCTCGCGTTCTCAACCGCAAACGTAGCTTAAACCCTGCTGGCAAGAACAGAGCACAACATGCTATGTTTGGCCAGGGGGAGGTGCTACGTGGGTTTCCTGAGGTGATTCGGAGTGGAAGCTTGTGGAGAGGCGTGTTCTCACCGCGGGAAGCTCGTGTGGAGCAGGAGAAACGCTGAGGGATCTCCGTACTGCGCGTTCTTCATGGAGGTAGGGTGACTTCTCCTGTTTTCCGGGCTGTGGATTGTGTAGGAGGGTGGTTTGATCAGTTATTTGCTTTCCTAACTATAGATACCATGACTAGGGACTCACAAAAGCATGAAAAACACGAATTAAGGGTGGTTTGCATAGCATAGAATGGTAATCCATGGAGAGGATCCCGGATTAGGGTTCCTACCTATAAAGGCGACGGAACCCCCTGTCACGATCAAAACGCGTCAGGTCGACCCGTCGCGTTCTGAAGGCGACATAGGCCCATGTCGCGACCAACCGAGTGGTCTGAATGTGCATGACTTATGTGATATGATTATCCGGTTGTTATTATTCGATGTATTTGGTAATACCATGTGGTGCATTGGCACCCATGGCGCTCTAGGAGCGCATGTTTTCGAGGCTAGCATGTTGATTACGTAGCTAGCTAGTGGTTTGTGTGTTGGCGTGGTATGCACGCGAGTTGCACTGTGTTCACGTGTTATGGACAGTTGGTACTTGTGAATATTGTCGAATTTCACATGGTTTGTGTGGTGCTCATGTGGTTTTGTGTGCGTAGCAGGTAGTACGACGCCTACCGTGGTTACCTCTCCAGTTGGGTGCCCCAGGTTCTCTGTGAGCCAGGCTATTAGTTCAGGGCTTGTCCCGGTACTTGTGTTGTACCATCGAGGTCTGTGTCGTCTATCCTAGACACCCTCACTCTTTGTTTGAGTTGTACGTCTGGCTGAGGGAAAGACGACAGTGGGACAGTGACTCTTGAGTTTGTTTTTAGTCACTTGTAGCGCACTCTTAGTTGGGGGTACAAACACCGGTAGTCGACACTGGTCCCCAGCTAGTCCTTTCCAGTGTCTCACTCTAGAGTGCTCCGGCCAGAGACCCTAGAGGTGCTAGGCATGGGCCTGCGGTTGTGTACCCGTAGGAGTGGTGTTTTGTTAGTCTCCACAGTTGTTTGACTTTTCTACGTGGAGCGGAAGCTGGACCTTTCGTCCGTGGCTGTGAGACTGAGAGGTAGACCTGTGTTTGTTTGTCCGAGTCAGTTTTTGGTGTCGCGAACCAGTTTACGTGACTCGAGTGTGGCAGACTCTACTTTAGCTCGTACACGTGATTGAGTTTTTCCGTTTATTATTTACTTTGTTTAATATAGTTGGCAAATGGTAAGTATGTTTATTGCTTTAATGAGCTGCATGATTGTGTTATAAATTGCTAGTATAGTTTACTGCTTCCGTACTTGTATATGGTTTGCTTGAGTTGGGAGTTCCCTACTGAGCCAGTGACTAGTGAGGCTCATCCCTACTCCCCACAGGCGAGGGTGAGGAGGAGGTTTTGTTACCGTCTTCCAGTTCGGGGCCGCGTCGCAGCGGTGTTGTGCTAGTGCCTCCAGCAGTGTAGTTCTTTCCTCAGTTGTACTAGTTTACCTCGGGGTATGCCCCAGGCTCCTGTACTTTCTTGTACTTTTGTTGAAATTTGGCTATGTAAATCTTGTACATTATATATGAAATGGTAAGTCATATATGTGATCAAGTGTGGTCCTTTCTGTTTTTCACGGACTCGTGTATGGTATCCCTTGCGAGGCTACAGCCCATTCACGGGAGGCGAACTCGGATCAAGTTCGTTAATGGTTTAACGGGCTTGAACGAGGTGTTCCGTCACACAATCGATAGAACATACATTCTAGCACACGTACTGAAAGACAGACAAGCACGTTACAGAAATAGAAAAATGTGATAAGCCAAAATGTGATAGGCATATGTGGTTTTGATTTCATCTTTCATTATGTCGGTGTCGAGTTTGAAGGAGCGGTTGCAGATTTGACGATCCTTAGATGAGCCATCGACATAGATGGTTTTACAGTACCACAGGGTATGACAATACCATATCGTCCACATATACTACATAGATACTAGCTCATAAGGCTCCTAACTAACTCATTCCTTATTTAATAATAGGAAAGTACTACTTAGTGGATTCAGGATATGTAAATGTTGGACATTTTTTGGCACCTTATCGTGGGGAATGATACCATATCTTAGAATACCAAAATCATGGTAATGCCCCATACAAGAAAATGCGCAAAAAGTTCAACCATCACTATTCCCAACTTCGCAACTGTGTGGAACATTGTTTTGGGGTGCTTAAGAATAGATTTCAGACTTTGAGGGAGGGCAATTATTATCCTTTTCGCGTACAAATGCTGATTGTTCTTGCATGTTGCGTTGTCCACAACATCATCCGATGCGAACATGGGGAGGACTACTACTTCAACCTACGCCAAATGGATAATGTTGAGGAGGATGATGATCCTCCGGACGACCCTAACCTTGTGGTTAGTCCTCCTGAGATGCAAGCTGGGGAGATTCTTTACACACAAATTGCTACACAAATATGGGCGAATAATTAGGTCTTACGCGACCAGGATGTCAAGCTAATGTCTACGTTGCTATGTGTTTAGCATCCTTTGTTTGTCATTATGTGTATTTATTGTCAGCACCCTTTGTTTGACACGTTCGTAATGTTCCTTTACTTCTTATCTACTTTGAAAACTGATATCCTTATGCATAATTTAACTCATGTGTATTGTGGGATGACGAGAAAGATTTTCTCCTAATATACCTCATTGGAGAAGAATATAATCTACACAAAGTAGTGGGGGGTACTCTCAACAGTGATGGATGGGAAATGGTCCAGTACTTGTTCAATGAAGAATTTAGGTTGAATTGGCCACTGTGTTACTTCTATCATCATTTTACTCTCTACAAAACTTATTATCTCATTACTAAGAACCTAATTAATGTTGCCGAATTCCAATGGGATGAGAATACTATGCAAATAATTGCATCTAAGCTAGTTTGGCAGCAATATTTTGAGGTTGCAATCTTCCACCTCTATTTTAACTCGGTTAGTTAATGATGTTCCTTGTATATTTCTAACTGCATAATTGTGTTGCAGTTAAACCTGATGAACAGTCCATCCCCATGTACTTTTAAATTAATTACTTGCCTATTTTGGTGATAAACAAATCACTGTCAAAGTTTCTCTAACCTTGTTTATCTAGCCATAAGCACAGGAATTACCCAAAGAAAGTCAAGCATTTGTGGTAAGTCTTACATACATCTTTTCTCAGAAGAGCCATAACGACTTCTTCAGAAATTATAACGACTCTGTAAGTTATCATAACGACTTCTTCAGAAGTTATAACGACTTGCTCATTATAACGACTTTGTAAGTTATCATAACGACTTCTTCAGAAGTTATAACGACTTGCTCATTATAATGACTCTGTAAGTTATCGTAACGACTTCTTCAGAAGTTATAACGACTTGCTCATTATAACGACTCTGTAAGTTATCGTAACGACTTCTTCAGAAGTTATAACGACTTGCTCATTATAACGACTCTGTAAGTTATCGTAACGACTTCTTCAGAAGTTATAACGACTTGCTCATTATAACGACTCTGTAAGTTATCGTAACGACTTCTTCAGAAGTTATAACGACTTGCTCGTCATAACGACTCTGTAAGTTGTCATAACGATTTCTTTAGAAAGTTACAACGACTTGCCATGTTTCATAACGATTTCTTTTGAGAGCTACAACGACTTGCCATGTTTCATAACGATTTCTTTTATCATCTGTTATAGAACGACTTGGTTGTGATAACGATTTCATAAGTTATCATAACGACTTCTTATTAGTCTACAGCAACTTGATCATAACGATTCTATCAAATTTTCACAACGACTGCATAAGTCTTGTTTCCATTTGATTAAACGTTTTTCCTTGATTTAATCTACGTTGAATAGTCAAAGTCGCATCTCGTCTGATTGACTGCCATGCATTTAATAAAGACTGAACGTATCTCTGCATGGACACAGAACATATCTTCCATTCTGGTGTATACTCTGCATGCATCTTTTAGAACGATAAAGTATTACTACTATTTTTGTGTCTATCTGCTTTGACGTTGATTGACATCTGGAGATAGTATAGCTGTACCATTAAAGCTCAACCTTGCAGAACCTTAAGGATGTACTATCCTACAACAACGAACACAGAAGGAACTACAAGCAAACTCAGAAGATCTTATCTCTTTGCGTGCTCCAAAGAACAAAAGACTGTTGACAGGAAGCTTCCACAAAACCTTCAGTCTAACGTACACCAAAGCTGTGAGACAACGGTCATCTCCTTGTCCTCATTCAAATCGGAGATACAAATACAAGATGAAGCTCGGAAGACAAAGAGCAAGAAAGAAAAATCGAAGCAGAGAAAATTCAATTCATATTGAAGAGCGGCTAGAACTCTGCAGCTTTCAAGTCTTCAAATTTTTCTCTAGAGCCAGAAATTCAGTCTTTTCGATCTTGGCTCTTAGCTCCCTGTGCTGTGAGAAGAAAAATTAAGGAAGAGCTAGTTTAGTTCTGAGAGAGTGCACTTTGTGTAGATCTTCGTCTCTCAGTGGGTGTAGCTTCAGATTGAGTTTTGTAAAAGCTTGATCTAGGGGCTAGTCTTTTTCTCTCAAGAATTTTCCTGTGTTATTCCCTTCGTGTGTGAAGGAAGACCTGGTGGTTTCCAGGGTGGTGTTATTCCCTTCGTGTGTGAAGGAAGACCTGGTGGTTTCCAGGGTGGTGTTTTTCCCTTGTGCGTGAAGGAAGACCTGGTGTTGCCAGGGTGTTGTGTTCCCTTCAGGGGTGAAGGAAGACCAGCTAAGCTGGGTGGTTGTTTTTGTCTATAGGGGGACTGTACCCCAGTTAGTGAAATCCTGAGGATTGCTCAGGGACTGGACGTAGGACTCCTAAGGAGAGGAGATCCGAACCAGGATAAATCTGTGTGTTGTGTGATTGTCTTCTTTGTGTGATTGTTGTTTCTACTAACATTACTAATCCTTTCAAGAACTCTTTATGTTTGTTTGAGTTCAGGTTT
Source organism: Colocasia esculenta (assembly GCA_014218235.1). Taxonomy (NCBI): domain Eukaryota; kingdom Viridiplantae; phylum Streptophyta; class Magnoliopsida; order Alismatales; family Araceae; genus Colocasia; species Colocasia esculenta. The sequence goes on along the minus strand of CM024757.1, from coordinate 23,537,965 downwards.
TTATCAGATAAATTTTTAAAGACCCATTCACCCCCCCTCTGGGTTAGCCAACCGGGCAACAAAACCCTCTGACTGTATGGTTCAAAGGGTGTGCACTCACCATTCGTACTGATCTCACATGCTTGTTTAGAGAATGGCTAGCATTGTAACCATATTACTTGTATGATTAGCATATGCTATGTTGGATCCATGTTAAGTTACCTTTTCATGTGCTTTATTATTCTACTTTTATGCTATCATATTAGTGTTGTTTTTCACATCCATAATCCCATGTAATAGTGAATTGTTGTATTTGTCTACTTAGTTATTTTGAGACTTAACAAATTTTCTTATGTCATACAAATGTTGATTATATGCAGGTATTCCGATTCCAACCCACATATTTTACAAATGACAAATTATCCTCATACTATAATATCTTTCGTCAATACCTGCATTATATTTGGTAGGATGGCATGAATGATGCAACCCCATTTATATGCATACATTTACAAATGTATCATAGTAGTGTAGTAGGTGACTTCATTTGTGACAATGTGTGGGCACTGGGTAATGATGAGTGAATTATTTTATCCAATTCAACAGTTGGATGGTCAAATAGGCAACCCTGTTGAAAATGCGGATTCAAAATTCTGAGCCCAAAAACTACAAACTTAAACTATTACTTTCAGTATTTTTTGTACAGGAACTCACATAGTCTATGGTTATGTTAAAGAAAGAATCGTTGACACATGTAATCAATTAATGTTAATGTACATCAATTTTTATTTTATTCCTTGTTGGTTACATATATTGATGGTATTTTTTACAATTGCAGGGATGTATTGTTGTTCAATCAGGTGACAAGAATTAAATGGAAGGCTTATAAGAGACATCATACTCTCATGTTTTGTATGTCATGGGCAGATTGTGACTCTTTTTGTATATTCAGACTCATTATATATAGGATGATGATGTGAACTTGATGTAAATACAATACTTCTATTATATATGATGATGTGAAATTTATGTAAATTAAGTTCTTTGTGGTAATTTTATGAAATGGATGCTTGAAAGATATAGAATCATTTTTAGCTTTTATCTTCTCATAGATGTGTTAACTTTACAGGAGTTAAATGACGTAAAATAGAGGAAATATTGTCCGTTTGTTTCCAGAAAAATAAAAACATTTTATTTAATTTTAAACTTGCAAATTAGTATTCTTAAAAAAAGAACATATGGTTGAAATTTTTTTCAAATTATGTGCATCATCACATGATGTGAAATTATACAATGTAAGTTGATATTTTTTGAACTTGTGATAGTAGATCGTTCAATTTAAAAAAGGTGTATATGATAGTTTATAATTAAGTGATGGGTGATTGTGCAAATCGGGAGGGATTTATTATTTAAACGTGTAAAATTTAAATTATTAATAAAATACTTATCCAATAGGAAAATAATAAAATTAATATGATGGTAGCATATAGTGTAGTCATAATATCATTTATTTAATCTTCATGTATATCTACATAGCAAAACATAGATGGTAGCACATAGTACAATAAAAAAGTAATAAAGAAAGTAACGGAGGGTAGATGATAAGGGTATTTTAAGAAAGACAATACAAAAATAGAGGGGTTAGTCACTTTAACCTACCAAACCACAAAAATATAAAATAAGTTAACCCACTTTAACCTATAGACTTAACTTTTACATTACCAAATCAAACTGTACTATCTCAGTGTAAAGTTGTACCTAAGGTTGAGTTGAATTAATCCGGACCATTTTCCAAACGAAAGTGTGGTTGGGGAGTGGCGGTATCCTCCGTTAACTTGTTCTTTTGTCCATGTCTGGACATATCACTGCTCCTACGTAGTACACCACACACCAGAGACACCTGCGAGTACCTGCATGCAGTGGGGTGGTCTGGAAGGACCGGATCTAGAAGTAATGAGACGCATCGCTTCGCAACACCCCTCCCCCTTTTTCCCGCGGAGTCTGCATGCAGCAGCTGTCCTCAGCGCATCGAGCCATGAGAGGAGAGGACCTCGCGGGTGGACTTTTGGACAGTGGCCCTTCTCGTCTCCCCTGCTAGCCAGCTGGTAGGACCTCCACATAATAGCAGGTATTCGACTTTGGAGCTGGGCATATGCATTGTAGATAGGGTCCCCGGGACGAAGCACGATAGGCAAGCCATTGGCCTGTAGTATGGGAAATGTCCCCATTGGGACGCCCCCTCTCCCCCCGCTACTGGCACTTGGAGCTGAGGGGTTTGTGGCTGTGCTCTCTCTCTCTCTCTCCTATGGCTATGGGCGGGCGGGCTTCCCTCGCAGTGACTGGCTAACTCTTTTCCGGGGTGGCGATCCCCGAGATCGCGCCCACGCCTGCGGCAGCTGCATGCAATCATTCAGCTGCGGATCGCTGGTGGGCCCAATTGGTGAGGGAGAAGCCGGCCTTTGATGATGGCAAAAGGCGGTCTTCCATCATATCTCAAGTTGGGAAATATTTAACCTCCGTTTGGTTATAAAAAGGTTTCCAAGAAAAATATTAATAAAAATAAAAATATAATTATTCGTTTGATATCCACATAAATAATTGTTTTGTTATTTATTTCATAGTTAAATATTTTCTATATATATATATATTTAAAATATTAAAAAAATATGCACCGGACCATCACCACCGATGATTAGCTATTGGACTCCAGACATCAGTCACCAATGGCCACAGGGCTTTGGGCATCAACAGTCGGGAAGTTAGCAGCTATAGGGCGCTGGCCTTCGGTCACTGACCGCTGGCCCCCGCTGGGCAGTGGCCGTCAACGGCCATAGTGGAAGACCCACAAATTTTATTTAGTGGGGTCACTTTAAAAATTAGGGTGCACCTATAAACTTTATTTGTAATCAAGTGGGATCACTCTTTTTGAAAACTTTTCAACCCAAATTAATTTAATAAAAAATTTTAAGCTCTTTAATACATTTTTTAAAATCCTGTGGGGTCACGTGACCCCACTGGACATAACTTAAGTTCGCCACTGGATGGCCGAGTGCCGGTCGTCGATTATCGAAGATCGAGAACTAGTTGCTGACCGTCGACCACAGGGCACCAGGCATCGACTGCTGAAACATCGGCCGCAAGATATCGGGCATCAAACATCGGTTGTTAGAAGACAATCACCAATTATCAGGTGCCGACCGTCAGTCATTGGGCGCCGATTGTCGGGTGTCAGGCGCTGAGCGCCGAGTGTCGAGAGTTAACTATCGGGCGCTGAGCACTGGGCGTTGGCTGCTAACACCGATCACTGACCAGCGATTGTCGGACGTCAAATTGAGAGTAGAGACTATAGTCTCGCTCGTGAATATCTTATATGAAATAGAAATCGGAGAAAATAGTTTACACGATCTCATCAAGGGTGCCAAAATCTAGAGCTGTAAATGAATCAATACATTTGACAAGTAGCCCGAATTCAGCTTAGATGTTACTCGAATTCGGCTCATTTAATAAGGTAAACGAGTCAAACTCAAACAAAAATTCAAGCTAGTTTCATAAATGAGTACTCGGCTCGTTTAAGCTTGTGAATACATTTATTTAATTTTTTAATTATAAAAATTATAAATATAATTGTCAAATATTTTAAACATTATACTAAAATAATTAAACAGTAACTTATGAAGGATCTTAAGATATGACTTTAAAATAAGATAGATTTGAGTCTTATATATAAACAATTAGTTTTTTACTTGTAGATTGAATTGAACTTTATATATATATATATATATATATATATATAACTCACAAATTCAATTGGGCTCATTAAGATACTCGTTAAGGACTCGAATTCGAGAATATTTAAATAAATCAAGTTTGAACAACCATTTTTAATACCGACTCAAAATCGATTAAAAATTAATGAATAGAATTTGAGCAGCATAAAATACGGCTTGACTCGACTCGTTTACATCCCTACCATTAAAATCTATGAATTTTGGGTAAATTTTTTTTATAGATTAATTCTTAAAAGGTACCAAATAAGTCATTGTATGAATTTTCTTGAAAATATTTTCTTATATGAAGTCTTACGTTGAAACAAACTTGACTCTTAGTACAAAAACATACTTGCATTTCATTTCAGTTGTAGGAGGCTCATAAAATTTTAGCTTGATAAAAAATTGAGATGGAGCCATAAAATCTAACTTGGACTCATAAGAGAATGTGTGAGGACACATTAGACTATCCTAAATGGACGAGTGAGAGCTCCTTCTTAGTTCTTACTACTAAAATAAAAGTGTGGTCTGACGCTTACGTATTTCTCTCTCAAGTTTTGGCTCGGCAGGGTTTGCTGAAGGTCCCTCTACATATATATATATATATATATATATATATATAATATGGCCGGGGTCGGTGTTCCTACTTTTTAGTTTTTATTCGTGCGGTGCAAGGTGTGTGGAAGACGATGAATTTCTACCCGACCGGCCAGGTAAAAAACTCACCTGGCCGCGCCGTGGTTGGCTGGGCGTGCGGAGACCGCTTCAGATAAGCTAGGGGGTGTCACCTTGGAATATATATCGTGAAAATTAATCCTATAGCTAGCTGCCATCCTAAATTGATTAAGACAAGACCAGGGGGCACGATTCAAAGCACATACATTTCCCATATCAGATTCTCACGAATATCTTGCGAATGAGATGTTTAATTAATTAAGAAATATTGTCACATTCGATATATATATGGTTAATTTCATTATCTACATCCCACATGAGCTAGCTAGCTAGCTATTCATGCATATATAATGAGATCTGATCAGGGTATAATGTGATTACTTCCCTAACGGACTGTCCAAATGGTACTACTTCATCACTTTCGGAATGTTCCAAGGATTAATTAGTCCATCCGATCGTAGTAGCTAGTACTGTTTATTGTAAAATTGCCATGATTAATTATACGAGATAATTTGATAAGCGTTTCAGTGGCATTTACTCAAAAGCCTGAAGACTTGCTCCCGTTGTTTGCTCTAGAATAGTACTTGAGACTGCAAAGAGACTATAATTAATACATATCAAGATTGAGAAGGGTGCTAATTAATCACTAACAAATATGAAAGATTATGTGGGAGGTAAAAATTAAGAGACCCAGGAAAGAAATCACTCAAGGGAGAGTACTGTCTCTGATTAAGAAAGAACATGTACAAGTAGCTAGCCGGCCTGAAAGGGTCCAATTAAGAGCCCTAATTTTTCTTGCAACCCATCCCTGTCCAACAGGGAGGATCCATGCATTGAAGGGCATGTGCGGATCGGTCCACACCCTTGTCGATGGATCCACCTCCCTTCCTGGTTTCCTCAACCTCATCTACCTTTCTTTCTCTTGGGACCACGCGTGTGGGATTTTTGATATCCTTTTGCACCACACGTGTATGGGTGTTTTTATGCACAAAACCAGACAAGAAGCTGACGAAGAGAACAGGACCCCCCTGGTCTCCTGCTCCCGTACATCTCACTTTCTTCCTGTGATTTCATTATCCCTTGAGTTGGACAGATTCAAGAAGCCATCCACAGCCAACTCGATCGGGCAGACAACGCCATAAAATATTTACTGCTTGGCAAAGAGATTGATGAGTAATATCAGTAGATGGTGTTTTACCTACAACAATTTGGCACTTTTAATAACAAGCTAATCTCTTGTCTGTGTGTGTTTTTGTGTATGGGGGTACGGGTGCGTGGACTAAACTATAAGAAAAAGCGTCAATAGTGACCAACTACATCGGTCGCTCATCGGTCTCAATTCGGTCGTTGTAGCGTTCAACGATCAAATTGCCACAGAATAGCGACCGACGTAGTCAGTCGTTATTAAGCGACCGATATTAATTAGTCACTATATTGGTCGCAAATAGCAACCGATTACGGTTGGTCGCATGAGCGGTCGCTAATAGCAACCGACATATAATGGTCGTTGTTCGGTCGTTATGTCAGCGACCGATTAGCGATAGATTTAATTTCGGTCGCAATCTATGTAGCGACCAAAATTAGCAACTAACTAGCGACCGAATATGTCGGTCGCTAATCGTCACTATTATTACAATTTATTTTTTTAATAGTTAAATGTAAATGGCAATAAATCACCTGATAAACGATAATAAAATAAAACACAGTACATCTACTACACAAATCACAATATCTCATGTAGACCCGGTTCTGCTAATTGGCTGAGCCATTTTCTTTTATCTTAATGGCCCCCTAATTGGTTACTCCCTTGAGCCCATCATTAGCCTTATTTTGAGCCCATCAGACCATTAAAATGCCTTGAAATCCCGCACATTATCACTTTGAGAGAGTCATTGAGGCATATCTTATCATGTGGTTGGCTGATAATTCATGATTATTTCGGATTTATTGTCGCGACGCATCGTAGCGCCGCGACTCTATGTCGCGACAGTTCTGGTTGCTGCAACAGCCCATGCATTATCCATGCACGTGGGTAATACTGTCGCGTCGCCCGACCCCGTCGCATCTTAGTCGCGACCCTACGATACGCCGCGACAATGGCCGAACCCTATGGACAACATAACTACCCCCTATTTATCCTCTTATGAATCTAGCTTAATCCCTAGGGATTATCTCCACCCCTTGGGGCGAGATTCCAGCCCTAGGGACTCTCCTTTGGATTCCTAAGGACTCTCCATCCGTTTTTAATAAGGCTTTATCTCCCATTTTAATTTCTGAGCCATTTAAAAGGAGATAATATCATTTTTTCTCACTCCAAGCTCTATATAAACAAGGTCCCTCCTCAAGGACGAGGAGAGCCTCATTACAACCGAAGGGCTGCCAAATTTCCCCTCACTCGTACTTAGTCACGCAGCCATCTTTTTTCCTCCATTTCCCTCCCCTCTTCACCAAAAACCTCATTTCACCCTCTATGGAGCACGGACGTGAGACGGGCGACTCTAGCACTCTCCTGAGTTTTTTGACGATCCTTTGAGCTGCAACAACGCCAAGGAGTCGCCCTAATGGGGCTCACCCTCTTCCTTTCCCTTTGCCCTTCTTTTACATGCATTTTTCATGTTGTTCATAGATAGAGCTATTCAGCACACACACCCACGTTTTCCTACACCCAAAGGGGTTTAAAAACCACCCCCAGGTCCGTTCCCTCCATGCTCCACATCTTTCTTGCATTTAAGATAGCTACTACACTTAATACGTCTAACAAGGTTTTATTTCTTGTTTTTCGTTGTTTTGGCAGGCACTTAAGCGAAGATCCACGTGGAGCTCTCATCCTCTAGCCAGCTGGAGGACGGGAAGAAGGTCTCATCCATCATCTCCCGCACAGAAGAGAACGCGACAGTGGAGGGTGACGCGACAAGGAGACGCGTCCACCAAGGGCGACGCGTTATCAGCACTATCACAACAATCATGACTACCGCGACATAAGGTACACTCCCCGTTCTCTCTCCTTTTCCTAGAGTAGTTAGCCCAGACATTTCTCTTCTCATTAGGCAACTATCTAGGTGGCGATCACATCCATATTTCATGTTATTAGATTTAGTATGTGTTTGCGTGTCGAGGGAAGCACAAATCTCTGTGATTACACTTTTGGCGATCACGGTGGGACCTTCACTGCCACCCTCGTGGATTTTTTTTGACTGCTTGCTTGCCATGTTTTTTTTGTTTCTCACTTTAGTGCCTGTTAGTCTCTGTTCTGTGTATTTTCGTGTTCTGTTCTTGTCGCGGCCTATCGCGGCGACGCGATCAGGTCGCGTCGTTGGTCGCGGACGCGTTATCAGGTCAGCCTCCTCTTCTTTCTATCTGTCCTGTCTTGTTTCTATCAGATCATGCATCCTTGTGATATCTCCTTGTATCATATGTTGCCGCGCTTCTGAATGTTAAATCCTGCTAAGGTCCGGATTTTCCTTTCATTTTTACTTGTAAGTTTTCGGTTCTAGTTGCGGCGTATCGCGAGAGGACGCGACAAGGTCTCGTCGTGGAGGGGCGTCGGTTATGGGTATGCTTTGTATGTTACTGTTTCGGCTCATGAATCAGTTTCTAGTGCTTCTCGGTCCATGTGGTATTGATTTGCTGTTTTTGGCTCTTTTCTCATTTGATAGGGTAGTCTGTTTGAGTTAGTTGAAGACCTCTTGGTATTTCGGGCCCCTGTTCATATCGCGGCAGGTCGCCCTGTCGCGATAAGATCGCGGCGTACACGGCTGTCGCGATTGCCCCGAGGGCCATTTGGTCCCCTGTTTGGTTCTCATCTATCACCTGTGCATACATTTCGGGCATTTAGGCCATTGCATATGCTATGAAACCCATTTGTTTAGGTTCCCCCTTGGATGAGTGAGTCCTCTCACCTTCGAGCACTCGTAGGCTGACTCGAGCCCACCTTTCGAGGACCTCCGTAAGACCCCGTGACCGTACGCACGTTGCGGTTCGCCGAGCTGGTTGTACCAGTTGTACCCTTAGTCTGGGCCACCCCTTTTGCGTGTGAGCATACCATCCCTTAGCTTCACCGGAGGACTTGAGTCCATACCCATTAAGGTCCACTTGACCGAGCGACATCCCCTAATTAATTCATCTAAAGGTCAAGTTTAAACTTAAGAAATTTGCGTTTTAACATGACAACTTGAGGGTTATCCTCCTCCTCTCAGTCTTTCTTGCTGTGATTGAGTCTACGTTTGTCTGTATCGCCCCCTATTAGTCTTGGGGGGGAGGGGGGGGGTGTATGCGTCATTGTTTAGGGAGATCGAGTCAATCCCCTCCTTTCTTTGTATCTTATCATAATCCCCTCTTAGACATGGATCAATTTCTGGTCCTTGCCGATGATGCCCTTCCTCTCGGGTTGCTCGAGGAGGCCTCCTGCCTCTCCCCCTGGGGGTGATGACCCCCACTCACAATTCAGCCAGCTCCTTCCCCACCTCACTCCGGACCAAGTTCGAGAGTTTATAGCTGCTGCCAAGGGGAAATGGCCTTTGTCCCCCCGGGGTCAGAATTCAGTCTGACCAGCGGATTCCTCCGCCCATGTCGCTTCGGCACCCCACCTTCCTTCATCAGGGGTAGATCCTACACCCCTCCGCCCTCGGGTCATTCATTTTTCGGATCCAAGCTACCCTCCCCTGAGAGAGGTCCGGCCTCGATCTCCCCCAACTACATACTATACGGCCGAACCAGCTCCCCTCACTCATTCGAGCAACCTTGCTCCCTTATTTCTGCGCATCAAGTCCAGTCTCCCTCCAACTTCCTTGCGGAGTGGACGAGCATGAAAAAGGAGCTTCATGATCTCTGGAGACAAATCGATCCTCGGAAGGTAGCTGATATTGCCCTCCCATCTTTCCAGTACCTCCAGGTGCCACCCCAGTCGGAGCTCCCTGTCTATCGACAGTACTCTGGGGTAGGGACCCTATGTTCATTAAAAGACTTTGTTACGAGTCAGCACCACACAAGTATGACCGCACCTCATGACAACTGTTCAGAAATCCCTGGATGGTCCGGCTTTGGAATGGTTCTACTCATTGCCTCCCGAGGAAGCCGAGGATTTCCAAATTGTTCAAGAGAGATTTCTGCAGCAATTCCAAGATCGGGTGGGACCCGAGTATTCTTTTGTGGATCTGGTAGCTGAGAAAATGAAGCCAGAGGAGGAATTCTCCACTTATGCGGACCGGTGGCATTCTTTGGCCGCCAAGGTCCGTTGCCCAATGCCTGAGGAGGAGAAGGTGAAATTGTTGATTTCCAACGCCACTCCAACCTACCGAGCTATTTTGGCCATGAAGTATTTCTACCATGCCAGCTATATAGCTAGTCGAGCCCGTTTCATCCAGACCCAACTTAAGGACTCGCCTATACATTCCATGTTTGAAACCCCAAATGCCCGTTACACCAAGAAGCCGCAGGGCCCAGTCACCGAGGGGATCCAAACAATGAACAGGTGGGTGCAGTTAGTAATCCCCAAGGCGCCGGTAGGTAGGTCTCCCTACCCCAGCAACCCAACAGCCATGGAACAACAACAACAATAGACAACCACCTCCCCAAGGACAAACCCTCCACAAGATCAGCTCCAGTACTCCAAGTCCCTCCACCGCAAAATGGCTACGCCCCTAGAAAGCCCAATGGACCCAAAAGAGACCAATACCCTCCTTTGCCCGAATCTCTGGCCGATGTCTTTGCAGCACTCATGTCCCTGAATGCCTTGAGACTCCCTCCTGAGAAGGCGAATTAGAATATGGCGACCGATCAAATAAAGTACTGTGTCTATCACCGCCATCCAGGCCATAATGTGGCGGATTGTTTTCAATTTCAAGATATGATATATGACTCCATGAGCAGAAACAAATTAACTGGGCAGAGATGAAAATGCTAATCCAAATCCTGAGGGACCAGTAGGGCCAAGGCAACACAGCAACAGCAGAGGCGACAGCAGCCACCGCAGCAACAGCAACAGCAACAGCAGCAGCAACAACAACAACAACAGTACCAACCCTTCCAGCAGCAATACCAGCAACAACAACAGCCGCAGCAGCCGGCGAATGATCTAGGCATAATCCGCAACCCCATGCCACAACATCAGCGCTCCAACCCCCCAGCCAGCTCCACCACCTCCACCCGCACATGTTAACCCTGTCATCCACCATCTTCCGCCAGAGCTCAGTGGGGCCTTTGATGATGAACATGAAGTAGGCCAGCTTCTGGTAATTTCCCACGTCACACCACTACCCCCCGCGCCTGCATCAACTGTACCTCCTTCCTTCACACCCTGCGTCGCCACCATCACCTCGCCATCCTATTCCCCCGTCAGTCACCCGTATCCATCCGCCCAACACATCCCTTTCTCCCTACGCCAGCACCTTACTAGCCAACCCTTCTATCCTTGACACCGCAACCCCTCCACTCCCCCATAATCTTGCTCCGGAGCGAGCGAATGTTCCATCGGATGTACCTAAACGCATCGTGTCCATGCTAGGTCAAGGCCCCAACAAGCAGCAATAGCAGCAGTAAGATATGGAAGAAATCGATCTGTCCCGGGGACCCCATATGATATCCTGAAGCATTTGGATCAAACCCCAGCCAAGATTTCCATACTAGAGTTAATCAAAAGATCGCAGACTCACCAAGACACCCTAAGGGCCTTTTTGCAAAGAGTCATGGTCAATGAAGACATGAACCCGGATAATCTGCCTTCAGTGCTCTCAATTGTAAAAAAGGATCCACTATTACCTTCTCGGATGGTGATTGGCTGCCCCAGAAGCCAGAAAAAATGCCCTTATGGTGACACTCACCATAAACAAAGTGGCCATCAATGCAGCTCTAGTGGATACGGGAGCTTCCATTAATGTGTGTCCATTAAGCACCCTTAGAGCATGCAACATATCAGAGCGTCAACTGCAGCCTACCCCCACACCATCGCTGCTTATGACAATTAACGACGTGCTTGCCACGGAATCATCACATTACAAGCGGAGTTTAGGGCCATTAGCCATGTCAGTGGAGTTCTATGTATTGAACTTGATCATACTTATAAGGCCATCTTAGGGCGCCCATGGATTGAATCGTTAGGGGCAGTGCCGTCCACAGCACATCAGTGTCTGAAATTCCCCTTCCAGGGCGAATAGTCAAAGTAAAGAGCGTGGCAACAAACATACAGTAGAAGCAGTTGAGAGGGTGCTGCATCAGTATGGCCATCCAATAATCCCGTTATCTCTATGCTCGACGTCAACTATACTTGGGCCTATACATTCTCTTCAAATCGCCCCATTGGATCTCCCCCTGTAGTGGCAGTAAGGAGAGATGTGAGCACAAATGCAAAGGGGTGGAACATCATGTTTAGACTGGGTTATCAGTCAGGAAAAGGCCGGGTGCCCCTCTCCAAGGCGAACCAAGACTGTGGCTAGCACTAAGAAATTCACAAAACATGGCCTGGGATACTCAGAATGAGCTGCTTTCTCTCTTCCTTCACAATCGGACCACGGCCCACCTACCTGGTCTTTATATGAACACTTCGTCAGGGGGCCCGTGCATCCCGGATACAACACGACTACAGAGGCGCTATAATCAGCTTATCAGTCCGTAGAAGATCAGTGGCCCAATAAGAAGAAGAGAGCCGAGGCAGGCACAGAGGACCCAGATCAGGAAGATGTCATCTCATCAGTTGGTCTGTTGTTTGAAGAATCGGAAGCTGGGGTAGAAGAGTTAGAATTAGATGACCTTGTTTCTGCAGTCAATCGCCTGTTCAACGAAGAAGATGTGCCGCAAGTAGCAGTACTGTCAGCACCCGCAACCACCACAAGCAACAGTTGCTTGGATTTGGTGAGGAAAGTCAACCAACCAATTCAACCGTTTCACAAAGGAGCTCCGGCCAGGGTTTTCCCAGCCTCCCATTCATCTTATTTCATCCATACTTGTTTCTAATTTTGAGGTTATTCCCTCGTCTCCCCCCTTATTATTCAATTCTCTCCTGACGCCGTTGAAGCATTGATTCGCCCTTCACCCCTTTTCTCCTTTTCTTTGATGACTCAGTTCTGTCTTTCTCTCGGAGCCTCTTTATGTAATATAGTTCCTTTAATCAAATAAACAACAAAAAAATAAAAAAAATCTAAAAAAAACAAACACAAAAAAACAAAAAATCCAAAAATATAGAAAATTAGAAAATCCAAAAAATAGAAAATCCAAAAAAATCCAAAAATATGTGTGTCCCCCCATCATCTTCTCTCCTCTTTCTTCGGACGGCGATCCCCGTCTTCCTCCTCCCCTTTCTTCGAACGACGATCCCCGTTCTCTCCTTCACTGTCCATCAGACGGCGATCCCCGTCTTTCTACTCTTTTCTCCCTACTTTCTGCCTCCAGCTGTTGATTTCCCCTGTCCTTTGATGGCATCCCCGTAATCCCTGCTTTTTCCTCCTCTCCGACGGCGATCCCCGTCACCCGCACTCCTGCTCTCCTGCTTCGACGGGCGTCCTCGTCACTCTGCACTCCTCCTCTCCTCTCAGGCGGCAATCCCGCCTTTCCTCTTTGTGCAAACCGTGTTTTCGTCTGACCGACCAACATGGTCACATTGGACAATTCTGGGCGAGGAGCCTTCTGTTCCCCTGCGCCTCATTCCTGCGGCCGGCACCCTGAGCTCGGGTGGCCCGCCCTCTTCCTCCAGTCCCATCGGAGGACCCTCGCGGCCTGCCGCACCTTTTCCTGCTCATTCAATAAACCTCTGGACACTCCTTAGAACCTTCTGTAAATATTGGGCTTAGTTTAGAATCGGGGTAGAATCTAGCAAGTTCGTCCCCATCTAGGAAGAAGAAGGTAATGGATACCTCGAAGGTATCTCTTGACCTAGTTCAAAGGTGTGGCACTCTTCTAGCTGTCGAAGAGTTCGTCCAGAAGGCAGTGGTTTTGAACTTGGAGGATCTACATATAGAGGAAGGGCTGACGATGGTTTCAGAATTTATGAAATAGTAGCCGAAGGAGACCCATTAGATGAGAAAGATTATGAGATTGGGGATGCTGCTGAGGCATATGCTAGTGGTATGAGGAGATTCGATGAACCTACCTCAGCAGTCGATGAGCCCACTAAAGAGTTAAATGTGGGGACTGAAGAGGACCCCAGGCTCTTAACCATAGCTTCTAGCCTCCCTCCCGAAGAAGAAGAAGCACTCATAGAAATGTTGAGGGAGTTTTAAAGATTCCTTTGCCTGGTCCTACGATGATATGCCGGCATTGACCCTGATTTGGTGGAACACAGGCTGATCTTGAAGCCAGAGGCAGTTGCCGTCAAACAAAAGTTGAGGAGGTTCCTCCCCCACATCGCTTTGAAAATGAAAGAGGAATTGATAAACTACACAGGCTAAGTTCATCCGTGTAGTCCTCTATCCATTGGGTGGCGAACATTGTCCCGGTCATGAAAAAGAACGGAAGAGTGCAGATCTGCATAGACTTCCGGGACTTGAACAAGGCATGTCCTAAAGACGATTTCCCCCTACCTCACTTGGATGTTCTGATTGATAATACTGCAGGGTTCGAAACTCTATCATCATGGACGGGTATTCAGGCTACAATCAAATTCTTCTAGCCCGGAGGATCAAGAGAAAATCTCCTTCACCACCCCATGGGGAACATACTGCTATGTGGTCATGCCATATGGGCTAAAAAATGCCGGCGCCACTTATCAAAGAGCAATGCTAGCTATCTTCCACGACATGATTCATATTGATGTCGAAGTCTACGTGGATGATATCGTGGTGAAGTCTCGGACCAGAAGAGAACACTCCTCCGTGCTTGCCAGGCTATTCGCCACGCACAAGAGTATCAATTAAAGATGAATCCAAAGAAGAGTGCATGTTCGGGGTTTCTTCGGGCAAGCTTTTAGGTTTATAGTTAGCAAACGGGGATTCAAATAGACCCGCACAAGGCCAAGGCGATAAATGAAATGCCTCCTCCCAAGAACATGTCTGAGCTTCGAGGGTTTGATTGGTCGGCTCCAGTTCATAGGAGATTCCATCTCAGCACTCTCAAAGATGTCGTCCCTTCTATAACTGTTGAGAGGAGGAGTCAGCTTTGAATGGAATGCTAAGTGCCAAGAGGCCTTTGATGAGCTCAAAAGTTACCTTATGAATCTCCCGTGCTTCAGGCGCCCATCCCTGGGAAACCCTTGATCCTATATCTGTCAACTATTGAGGACTCCCTAGGAGCTGTCCTTGCTTAGCATGATGAATCTGGCAGAGAAAGGATAGTCTATTACCTATCTAGGCTCTTCAATCCCTCCGAGCTTAAGCTCACCACAATGGAGAAAACATGTGCAGCGCTAGTTTGGGTAGTGCAGAAATTGAAGCACTACTTCCTAGCTCACAAGGTGAGTTTGATTTCTAGAATGGATCCTATTAGGTATCTCCTTGAGAAGATAGTCCTTGCCGATAGATTGGCACGTTGGCAAAGCTTCCTCTCCCAATTTGATATTTCATTCATAGTTCAGAAAGGCATAAAAGGGTATGCCATTGCTGAGCACTTGCTCACCTTCCTCTTCCCCATAGTGACATGGTTCAAGAGGAATTCCCCGATGAAAATCTGTCACTCATTTCTCGCGATCCCTTCTGGTCGCTCCATTTCGATGGGGCTCTCAATTCTACGGGACGGGGCATAGGTGTTGTCTTGCTCACCCCAGAAGGGATCACCATTCCTCTAGCTTATCAGCTTCAATTCCATGCCACCAAAACATCTCCGAGTATGAGGCTCTCCTTGCCGGTCTTAAGCTCACCTATCTCTTAGGCGCGCGTCATCTCAAGATTATAGGAGACTCTTAGCTCGTCCTCGGCAAGTCCTTTCTACCTATCGCACTCGTGACCCTAAACTCAAGCCCTATCAAGATCTGGTCACTCCTAGCCAAGCAATTCCGTCAACTCATCTACATTCATACTCCCACTCTCAAAATATCCTAGCCGATGCCCTCGCATCCCGGCCTCCTCTCTCTCTTCCTCTCAGCCGCAGTGCTGAGACAATCATCGTTCAAAGGTTAGAGGCTCCCTCACTCAGGACCCTTGGTTCGTTAACCTTAGGAGCTCTCTAATTTTGAAGACAGAGAGAAAAGAAGCAAAGGAGTTATTGCTTGTGGAACTAGGAGAAATGGTAGAAGAAGAAAGGCCGTGGTACCATGAAATTGAGCTATATTGCCGAGACGACATCTTCCCAGAAGAGGCTGAAACGGAGGACAAGAGAGCTATCCGTAGAGCAGCATTGAGGTATACCCTAATTGGTGAAGTTCTCCACAGACGCGCTCTGAATGGAATGCTCCTCCGATGTGTGACAGATGAAGAAGCTTGGAAGATTGTGGAAGGATCCTATTCCAGCGAGTGTGGAGGGCATGTGAATAGCCAGATGTTGGCTAAAAAGATTCTTAGGCAGGGCTATTACTGGCCAACCAGAAGAAGATTGCCCACCTACGTTCGTAGGTGCGTCAAATGCCAAGTCCATGCCGATAAAATCCATGCTCCCTCCTCCTCCCTACATCCACTATCTTCTCCTTGGCCTTTATCCATGTGGGCTTTGATATCATCAGGCCTCTTGGTGATCCTATGCTCAGGTAAAACAAAAACTTTCATCCTCACTGCTACCGAGTATTTCACCAAATGGGCTGAAGCTGAAACATTTGCAGAGATCAAAGGTTCAACTGTATGCAGATTCATCATGAGGAATATTATCGCACGGTTCGGAGTGCCAAGCAGCCTCGTCACCGACAATGGGCCTCAATTCATATCACAAGATCTTCAAGACCTCTGTAAGAAGTTTAATATTTCTTTGCATCATTCGTCTCCTTACTATCTACAAGGCAACGGCCAGCCGAAGCCACAAACAAAACACTTTTGAAAATCTTAAAGAACTTGTGAGTCTAATAAATTTGCTGATTGGCCAGAGAAATTAGTTGAGGCTCTGTGGGGCCTACCGTACCTCTATCTGCACGCCCACTGGCAACTCCTTTCTCGCTTACTTATGGGATGGAGGCGGTGTGTCCACATGAGATCCTCATTCCTTCGCTAAGAGTTCAGTTAGATAAGAACTTAATCCTGATGAACATCGGGAGGTGCTACTTACATAGCTGGAACTCTTAGACGAACTGCGCTTAGCTTTAGCCGATCATGTTATTTCATATCAGAATAGACTCTCAAGGTTCTTTCAAAAGAAAGTGATTGAGTGAAAATTTCAACAAGGAGACATGGTCTTGAAGCAAATTTTCATAAAACCTGCAGTCCAAGGTCCAAATTGTCAGCAAACTGGGAAGGACCGTATGTCGTCAGGGAAGTGTACCCCGGAATGCGTATAGGCTAGTTAACGCCGATGGTGAGAGCTCTCATCCATGGAATGGGCTGTATCTTAAAGATTCTACCCCCACAAATTTGATGACAACACCGCTCCGCAAAATAATGTTTTTGGCCATGTGTCTCATTTTCTTCTCATTTTGGTAAATAACCTTATGTTCGGCCACACACACAACACGGCGACCAAAGGCCATTTCCCCTTGCTTATGTCGTTCTTGCTTAGCCTCGTGTAGGGAGTCAGAGGTCAATTCTCTTCTCACTCGGACAAGGTCTAGGGACAAGGAGAACTGGCTTGTAGATCAGCAAACGATACAGACCATGTGAATGAAGTCTCAAATAGGGACGGTCAGCTCAAAAAAAAAAAAAAGAAGAAGAAATGATGAAATAGCGAAAGAGAATGATAAGAAAATAGGGGCATGTCAAAGAGTGGCAGTACAGTTTCCCCGCGGGACGTCCTTGAGCCCGGTCGCACTCATGCCCCCAATTCAAAAAGGAGCAATGACCTTAAAAGTCTCCGGACAACAGACGAATTCCACATGTGACATACCCATTGCAAATCTTACAAACCAGTAAACCCGACCCTGAAACCAAGTCTTGTCTCATTATTAATCTTCATATTCTCCCTAGAAGACCAAAGGAATCACACACCTGGGCTGTGTTAGAACATCCATATTCAAGGGGCAAGAAGCCTTAGTAAGCCAAGGATAAATGCACGCCGCATATAGATGTCATTCACCAACGAGAGATGGGGATGAGATCCATGGCCAATTACTCAAAAAAGGGCAAGGAGTGTTGTTGTCAGAAATTTCAAAATCTAAAAAAATTGGAAATCTCAAAAATAAAAAAAATTAGAAATCTCAAAAATTCAAAAAAAAATAGAAATCTCAAAAATTCAAAAAAAGATTAGAAATTTCAAAAATTCAAAAAATTAGAAATCTTCAAAAATTCAAAAAAAATAGAAATTTCAAAAAATAAAAAAATAGAAATATAAAAAAATCCAAAAAAATAGAAATCTCAAAAAAAAAAAAAAATAGAAATCTCAAAAATAAAAAATTAAATAGAAATCTCAAAAATCCAAAAAAATGTGTGTACATACCGCTTTCTTTTAGCATGCATTGATATATTTTCTCCCCTATTTAATAAGGCTCAGTCCCTTGACAATTATAAAGTCACATTCATGTTTATCTAAACGCAAGGGGCCGAGCCAAGAGCAGATCTAACCTGTTTTGCTAAGTGTGCAGGGACAGGTAATTTCAAGAGACGTGCAGCGCCGTACTCAGTGTTCTCTTCTCTCTCTCTCTCTCTCTCTCTCCGTGTTCGAATCTTATTTCACACTCGTGTCAATAAACAACCATCATTCCATAAGCAATTGACAAAAAAGCAAAAGTTCCACTAAGATATGAACAATATGTACAAAAGATGGGAAGGGCTCACATATCTCCTCACTGTCCACCACCACTCTCCCCGGATCCCTCCTGCCTATCTGGAGGTGGTAGCATCTCGCCACCACCTCTGCCGCTCTGGGCACTACCCTCGCCCTGGCGGCGCCTCTCCTCCTCCTCATTCCTCCGCCAACTGGAGGAACCTGCTAAATACTATCCTACGGAGGCACCGGTCGCCTGCTGACGCTCGCCCGCTCCTGCTCCTGCTACGTGAATGGCCTATGTCCGTCACGATCTGCTGAAGGCTCCGTGCCACCGTCTGCTGCGCCAGCAGCTCCGCGCGCAGTCGGGTGATCTCCTCCTGGTCTCCGGGTAGCCTCTGCACCCGCAGCGCCGCCAGCTCCTTCGTCGCCTCCGCGACCTACGCCTCAACCGCCTCCGCCCGGATGCGCAGCTGGTCCCTCTCACCTCGAGCGGTCTGGACCTCCCCTCGGAGCCGGTCCCTCTCACCTTGGAGCTCCATGGCATGCCCCGTGGTGAGCTGCAAATCTCTCTCCTGCATCAGAAAAATCAATCAATAATCAATTTCTAAAAATAATCAATCAAGAATTCCATTGTACTTACCCCTCCTCCAGGTGCCTCTGAGCCTCCTCAGCCCTCAGCACCGCCCCCGCTAGCCGGGCCTCCAGAAGTGATGGAGAGCCCCCTGCACCTCGAGAAGAGGAAGCACCGCCTGCTCCGGTGCTCCTCACTCTCTCCAACTCACTCCGCTGTGCACAAAAGCACATGTCAGTTTCCAAAATCTGCTTAAATTAAGTTAAAGGCTGGAAGTTGGGGTGAGTACTTACCAACTCCGCCGTCTGCCTCTGCGCCGCCTCCCGATCTTGCACCGCTGAGTGAAGTAAGGCTCGGAGCGATGCAATCTCACCAGTTGTATCCACCTGCAATGCATTGTCAAATCATCAGCTCATTTCCATAAATTTGGAAATTCACTGAGTCGTGGTTTAGGAGTTTTACCTAGTGTCGGGCGCTCTTATATACCTTACCGCCATACTTCAAGGCGTACGCCTGGAGGTAGGCATCATCGGTGGTCGCATCAGACTTGACGGCCTTTCCTTTGCGCTCCCAGTTACTGATCTATTCATTTGCCCGCTCGCACCAATCTATCGTGTCGTGAAGCCCCCGGAAGCTCCGACCCAGTCGGCGGAAACGGTCCCTGATGAGGAACTCCACGGCACTTTGTCGAAGCCCGAGGGAGTGCTGGCAAAGGAACATGTGAAGAGGTAGCACGTGGTTGAGTGCATGCAACCACACTAACCTACCAAAGTAGGGGTGGGCTTGCACCAACCAGGGCTGTCCCTCATCACTCTCCCCCAGATATGGCTGCCAAACCACCTACAGGAAAAAGCAGATCCGATCAGTCATTAAGCAATTAAATCAAGCGAGTAATTAATGCAAAAGGAAAGGTTAAGGGTACTTACATCCAAGTAGGGGTAGCTGTCTATGGCCTCCTGAAGTCACTCGAGCTGGTCTCCGAGGCTGCGGGAATCCCGGATGGGATCCCAATGGCGTGCAATGGGTACCAGACCCGGCCGTGCAAGCTCTCCTCTCCCCAAAGCTGGGAGGTGTAGATAGGCCCAGACCTACAAGATGAGAATCAAGTTAGATGGCAGTTTATGGCAAGGTGCGGTTCAAATCAAGGGTTAAGGAGAAGGTGCATACCTGGAGGAAGGGGAAGAATCCACTGATCGAAGTCTGTCGCTCCGAGGCGCCCAAACTATCAAACTGATGTGCTAGGAAGGCTGCTTCCCAGGCATACCCCCTGCCTCACTTAGGTCCTCTAGTAGCGGCAGGAAGTGACAGTGGACTGCGTCGCCCTCGTGGCAATAGAAGTCTACCAAGGAAGAGCACGAGGAAACGATGCAGGTCCAAGTCTGCCTGCGCCCCAGGCTCACTCGCCAGCTCCCTCCTGCTAACTCAGGTCAGCCTATCTAGGTGCTCTCGTCGCTCTCTCCCCCGCTACCTTCCCTACATCAAACAAACCTAGGCTCTCCTGGAGGGGTACCCTAGGAACTAAGGAAGACCTACGCTCCACGGTAGCTCTAACAGTCTCTCAGCCAGGTCATGTAATAGGGGTAGGTGTATCCGCTCACAGCCCGCCATAGATCCTGAGCCCCGTGATCCGGCTCACATCCTCAAGGCTGGGGATCATGTGTCCCCATGGAATACGAAGGCGGTCGCCTCCGCATCCCACCTGCTCCACAGAGCCTGAGTAAGGGCCGGATCTGCCCTCATCCTATCCATCCTAAAGATCTCTCCAAAGCCCATCTCCTCTACCCTCTTTCACTAGAAAGGGGGGAATGCCAGGAACACCGTTAGCACTGTAATCCATGACACTCGGGCCCTCATCTCACCCTATAGATGCATTCAAGTTCAGTTAGAGTTTTTTTTTGTGTGTTCGGTTGGGATCACGGAGGCCTTGGCAGCCGCTACCTTGTCGCGTCAGTGCGGGGCACTGCGACCATATCGCATCAACCATAAGACTGCGATAAGGTCGCGTCGGCACACACGCCGCGACATGGTCGCGATGCCCCGCCCCGCCGCGACATATATGTCGCAGCAGGTCGGGCCGACGTGTTATCAGAACCAAACCAGCTCCTCCTCCATGTTCATGGCCGGAGCATTCACCTCCTCTTCCTCCGCCATCTCGACCTCGGTGCTTCCTCCTCGACCGGAGGATCCTCTACCCGGCACCGAGAGCTCTGACGCTCTGCCTGTCGCTTCCTCTGGGGACGAACCCTCACCGGTGTTCTTCCTACTTTCCATTCATCTTCAGATCGATCGGAGGTGAAGAGAGGGTCAAGAAAGTGTTAAGGGCGAGGGGTTGCAAGAAGATTTGAAGGTTCGGGAGTTTGGGATTTTTTTTTAAAGCCTGAAGGGGGAAGAGGAAAAGCCGTTTTGGGTTTTGAATGGGTCGGTTCTTGACGCGACGCAGCGGGCGGTCGCGTTAAGGTCGCGTCACCCAGGGCCGTCGCTACATAATCGCGACGCCCCGGTCGGCCGCGACATTAAGGCGACACCCTTTACCATCGCGTCATCAACAGAGCCCTTTGCGTTTGCAGAAAAAAAATCAGTTTATTCATTCAAATCCGAGTCATTACATGCTCTAATAGTCAAATAATGCTATCAGATCCTTTCCTAGCTACCATCTTGTCTACAAATCAAAATAAATCAAATCAAATGATCCCAGCCACTGGCTGAATTTTCTTCAAAGCTTCGATGTATTCTCTGATCACATCTTCGTCTTCTTCTACCTTGGCTTGAATCACGCTCATCGCGCATCCCTCCCAGTAGACGACGACGCTACGCATGTCGCGCTCATCCTGTGCATCACCTCTTCTCCTCTCTTAGATGGGTGGGAAGTGTGAGAGAATCGGAACCACCATCCGAGCCGCACCACATTGGAGATAGAAACGGTCCGGGTTGTAGGAAACTAATGCTTCATTGCCAGTAGCCTCAAGGCGAGCCCGGTGCGTTGGGGGAGGTGGATTATCCGGCCGTGCATGAATCAGGGCGCATGTCAAACTCGGCCACGGTCAAATTTCGGAGGTACTCGCGCCATGCTTGTATTCCTTTCACTTGAGCTATTTTGCACCAAGCTCGAGTGCTCATGTGAAGTCGCCCTCCCATGTACGCCAATGGATGGTTCAGCATCGTTTTGCACTTCGTGTCAGGTCCTCCACCACTCGGAATTGGATGTGCATTCCCACCATAACTCGAGGGTGATAACCGACCCATAGAAAGGACCCCCGAGTGCTGCAGAAGTTAGGCCGGCGTAGAGGAAACCCAAGACAGCTTGCCCAATATTCTACCTTCAGAAATGGAGTCAATAATGCTAAGGTTTCTGAAAGAGATGGCGCCATCAGATTCAGGGAAGAGTATGATGCCGCAAATGCATATGGCGCTGCCTTGGCGATGGCAGCGTAGTTCTTGGTCTTCCGCTTGCATTGGGAGGTAATCCACTATGCAATTGGAAGAAGGTGGATGTGCATACCACTCGTCATCGAGTAGAGGTCGGTTTTCCTTGTGGTAATGTACGCCAAGATGCTCCAGGAGTTGATTTGCTCCACTGTATAGGAATTGTCGGTTCTTCGCCCCTTTGATAGCGTAGGAGCCGAGCATGATCTCCAGCTCCTCCAGAGGATTGTCTCTTCAAACCCCGGAGAAGACGAACGTGTTTGTTTGCGGATGCCACAGCTTTGCTATCGCCGTGACACTTTCCCACACGTGCACCATCTTGTTGTAATTCTTGGCCAGCACAAAGACGGTGGACAGCCCCCACTCCTTCAAGTGGCCAATAGACGTAGGCGGCAGTAGCTCGAGCATGGGCACCAGCCATGGCACTTTTGAGAACCGCCTTTGGCCGGGGAGGATCTGAAATAGAAGAAGAAACATGAAGAGAGAAGGAGAAAAGAAGAGAAAGGAAGAGCAAAACAGGGGAAAACAGAGCATAGTGCAGAAAATTCAGAACTTGAAAAGAAAAGCCACATACTTGGAGCTCCAGGCGCGTGTAGATGTGCCCCGGGATGGCGGAGAGTTGCTTCAGATCGGTATGAGTCCCTAGTAGCTTTTGGGCCGGGTAGGGAGGATATCCTCCTGGAATGCAGAGAGCTTCCTCTTCATGTCTGCAAAAGAAGGGGAAAAGCTTGAATCTGGAAGAAAAGAGGAGAGAGGACATTAGCTGCGGATTAGCACTCCCAAACCCTCTATTTATAGAATCTTAAGAGGTCCCCTCCTACTCTAATCCCGAAACTAGGTGTTAGGATAAGATTAGAAGAGGTTTAGGAGTCCTAGTGTTAGTCTAGATGTCTAGGATAAGGGTAAACTCCGATTTCCTGGTCTTTTCTGGGTTCGGTTCGAGTCGCAACGCCGCGATCTGACGCGACCAGGTCGCGACAGGGCGCTGTGACCGACTATTCGCGGTCACCCAGGGCGTCGCCTCTCTACCCGAGGGTTGTTTTCATGTCTGTATTCTGCATTGTGGTTTGTTGGATTGTTTATAATTATTACGTGTTTATTATCTCATTATGTTTGTTTCTTGTCATCAAAAACAAAAACAAAAAAACAAAAAAAAACCAAAGAGAGAAAAAAAGGGAAACTTCGTCACAAGTAAGTCAGGTATTGTATTTCTATCCCTACTCCCTGCATTTACTATATGATTCTACTTATTATATCATTTCAAGGACCACCTGGTTCTCAATGTGTTCTGGGATTTGAGTTCCCCTCTACCAAAAACAGTGATAATCTATGTGTACATTGTTAATTGTTGGATAGGCCGTCGAGTTGTTTAAGTTCGGGGACGATGGATTCAGTCCTGCACTGTGGTGTGGGTAGTCTCTTGACCCATCCTTATTTGGCTTAACAATATTATCATTGATATTTTTTTATTTTCTCCTTTATTTACATTCATTTTGACGATTTCTTTTATTTAGCCCAGCATGCATCATGTAGGACTTTGAGCTTCCCTGACTCATTCCTGACTGTTGATGAGCCCTTGTTGAGTGCCCAATCATCCTTCAGCTTCCAAACGAGAAATCCAATTCCACTCCGAATCAGAAGGATTGTCTCCGAGTGAGTTGTTTCCGTCAGTATGACAAGAACTTCCCTGTCTGGATACCTATCCAAAATTTCCTTTTCCTTTGATCCGTTTTGGTCGCAACACGCTCCCAGGACAGGTCATGAGTTACCTGGGCCGCACACGTCCTTCCAAAACAAAACCTGCAGGCCAATCGGCTAGGGTACCTCTTAATCGAGGGGTTGATCGTCCTCCTCTTCTTTTCCCTTCTCGTCCAAACTTGTGTTCTTCTTGGGCATCCTGCTCGAGCACTGAGTCGGGCTTTCACGATTCCAATTGCCTGTTAGTTAGACTGGGTGTCTCTTTTACCTTGGCTCCCACTTTTTAGTCCACTCCGCATCATCTCCGTTCCGCCGTCACTTCGTGACACCTCCACTCCTTCCGCTTCGCTTCCTGCAAAGAGGAAGCCAAGGAGGGGCAATTTGTAGACACCCAGTTCTGACTAATTGGCTGAGCCATATTTCTTGTTATCTTAGTGGGCCCCTAATTGGTTACTCACTTTGAACCCATCATTAGCCTTGTTTTGAGCCCATCAGACCATTAAAATGCCTTGAAATTCTGCACATTATCACTTTGAGAGAGTCATTGAGGCATATCTTATCATGTGGTTGGATGATAATTCATGATTATTTCGGATTTATTATCGCGACGCATCGTAGCGCTGCGACTCTATGTCGCGACGGTTATGGTTGCCGCGACAGCCCATGCATTATCCATGCACGTGGGTAATACTATCGCGTCGCCCCGCCCCGTCGCGTCTTAGTCGCGACCCTACGATACGCCGCAACAATGGCCGAACCCTCTGGACACCATAACTGCCCCCTATTTATCCCCTTATGAATCTAGCTTAATCCCTAGGGATTATCTCCACCCCTTGGGGCGAGATTCCGGCCCTAGAGACTCTCCTTTGTATTCCTAAGGACTCTCCATCCGTTTTTAATAAGGCTTTATCTCCCATTTTAATTTTTGAGCCATTTAAAAGGAGATAATATCATTTTTTCTCACTCTAAGCTCTATATAACAAGGCCCCTCCTCAAGGACGAGGAGAGCCTCATTACCACCCCGAAGGGCTGCCAAATTTTCCCCTCACCCGTACTTAGCCACGTAGCCATCTTTTTTCCTCCATTTCCCTCACATCCCTCTTCACCAAAACACCTCATTTCACCCTCTATGGAGCACGGGACGTGAGAAGGGCGACTCTAGCACTCTCCTGAAGCTTTTTGGACGATCCTTTGAGCTGCAACACGCCAGGAGTCGCCCTAATGGGGCTCACCCTCTTCCTTTCCTTTGCCCTTCTTTTACATGCATTTTTCATGTTGTTCTTAGATAGAGCATATTCAGCACACCACCCACATTTTCCTACACCCAAAGGGTTTTAAAAACCACCCCAGGTCCGTTCCCTCCATGCTCCACATCTTTCTTGCATTTAAGATAGCTACTACACTTTATATAGTCTAACAGGGTTTTATTTCTTATTTTTCATTATTTTGGCAGGCACTTAAGCGAGAGATCCACGCGGAGCTCTCATCCTCTAGCCGGCTGGAGGACGGGAAGAAGGTCTCCATCATCTCCCGCACAGAAGAGAATGCGACAGTGGAGGTGACGCGACAAGGAGATGCGTCCACCAGGGCGACGCGTTATCAGCACTATCGCAGCAATCATGATTGCCGCGACATAAGGTACACCCCCCGTTCTCTCTCCTTTTCCTAGAGTAGTTCCCAGACATTTCTCTTCTCATTAGGCAACTATCTAGGTGGCGATCACATCCATATTTTCATGCTATTAGATTTAGTATGTGTTTGCGTGTCGAGGGAAGCACAATCCCTATGATTACACTCATCACATAAAACACAACAAATATGTACACAAACCAATCATACATCCATCATAAAATTACAACATCCACACAACTAACATGAAATCGCAAAGCACAATATACCCATCAGAAAATCAAAAATCATCTGCGTATGTGTCATCCTGGTCCTCGTCTCCCCCAACGCCTTGCGATGGATGCTCCTGTATATCATTTATAAAAAATAAAAATCAAATACTTAATAAATAAATTATTTTTTCTTTAAAATTGACAGCAAGATATTTTTCATTTAACTTAATTTGACGAATAACAGTTTTGAGCGTTTTACTCAAATCGAGAGTCCAATTTGGACTCCGTCAATTTCTACAAGTCACTCTTCCCTTCCCGGTCGTGCTGGAATTATTGATAAATTAATCAGACGTATATTTTTAATTTTGACCCTCTTAAACCCGTGTTTATTGACTTTAAATTAAGTTCTTTTAGAAAATGTAAATTTGAGCATCGAGCTCAAATCTGGAGTCCAATTTAGACTCCGTCAGTTTCTACGAGTTACTTTCACCCCCAAGTCATGTCGGAAGAATCATTAGGCTGATTGGACCTATATTTTAAATTTTAGACCCTCAAACTCAAGTTCATAGATTTTAAACAAAACTAGTTAAGAAAATAAAAAATTGATTGCCCAATCTAGATCGGGAGTCCAATTTGGACTATGTCAGTTTCTACAAGTCACTCTCACCTTTCCAGTCATGTTGGAATCATTGACAAATTAATCGGACCTATATTTTTAATTTTGACCCTTTAAACCCGTGTTTATTGACTTTAAACTGAGTTCTTTTAGAAGATGTAAATTTGAGCATCGAGCTCAAATTTAGAGTCCAATTTAGACTCCGTTAGTTTCTATGGGTTACTTTCACCCCCCAAGTCGTGTTGGAACAATCAATAGGCTGATTGGACCTGTATTTTAAATTTTGGACCCTCAAACCCAAGTTCACAGATTTTAAACAAAACTAGTTAAAAAAGAAAAATTGATTGCCCAGTGTAGACCGGGAGTCAAATTTGGACTCCGTTGGTTTCAACAAGTCGCTCTCACCTTCCCGGTCGTGTTGGAATCATTGACAAATAATCGAACCTATATTTTTAATTTTGACCCCCTTAAACCCGTATTTATTGACTTTAAACTATGTTTTTTTAGAAGATGAAAGTTTGAGCATCGAGCTCAAATCTGGAGTCCAATTTAGACTTCGTTAGTTTCTACGGGTTAATTTCCCCCCCTAAGTCGTGTTGGAACAATCAATAGGCTGATTGGACCTGTATTTTAAATTTTGGATCCTCAAACCCAAGTTCATAGATTTTAAACAAAACTAGTTAAGAAAATGAAAAATTGATTGCCTAGTCTAGACCGGGAGTCCATTTAGACTCCGTCAGTTTCTACAAGTCACTCTCACCTTCTCGATCATGTTGGAATCATTGACAAATTAATCGGACCTATACTTTTAATTTTGGCCCTCTTAAACCCTTGTTTATTGACTTTAGACTAAGTTCTTTTAAAAGATGTAAATTTGAGCATCGAGCTCAACCTGGAGTCCAATTTAGACTCCATCATTTCTATGGTTACTTTCACCCCCCAAGTCATGTTGGAACAATCAATAGGTTGATTGGACTTTTATTTAAATTTTGGACCCTCAAACCCAAGTTCATAGATTTTAAACAAAACTAGTTAAGAAAATGAAAAATTGATTGCCCAGTCTAGATCGGGAGTCCAATTTGGACTCCGTCAGTTTCTACAAGTCACTCTCACCTTCCTGGTCGTGTTAGAATCATTGACAAATTAGTCGGACCTATATTTTTAATTTTGACACTCTTAAACCCGTGTTTATTGACTTTAGACTAAGTTCTTTTAGAAGATATAAATTTGAGCATCGAGCTCAAACCTGGAGTCCAATTTAGACTCCGTCAGTTTCTACGGGATACTTTCACTCCCCAAGTCATGTTGGAACAATCAATAGGCTGATTGGACCTGTATTTTAAATTTTGGACCTCAAACCCAAGTTCATAGATTTTAAACAAAACTAGTTAAGAAAATAGAAAATTAATTGCCCAGTCTAGATCGGGAGTCCAATTTGTACTCCGTCAGTTTCTACAAGTCACTCTCACCTTCCCTGTCATGTTGGAATCATTAAAAAATTAATCGGACCTATATTTTTAATTTTGACCCCTCTTAAACCCGTGTTTTTTGACTTTAAACTAAGTTCTTTTTGAAGATGTAAATTTGAGCATCGAGCTCAAACTTGGAGTCCAATTTAGACTCCGTCAATTTTTATGTGTTACTTTCACCCCCCAAGTAATGTTGGAACAATCAATAGGTTGATTGGACCTGTATTTTAAATTTTGGACCCTCAAACCCAAGTTCATAGATTTTAAACAAAACTAGTTATGAAAATAAAAAATTAATTGCCCAGTCTAGTCGGGAGTCCAATTTGGACTCCGTCAGTTTTTATAAGTCGCTCTAATCTTCCCGGTCATGTTGGAACCATTGACAAATTAATCGGACCTATTTTTTTTTTACCCTTCTAAACCAGTGTTTATTGACTTTAAACTAAGTTCTTTTATAAAGTGTTTATAATTGACCCTCATCAACCCAAGTTATTGCATTTTATAAGATGATATTTGGAATTTAGAAATAAAAAATCAATCAAATAAAATATGTACCGGAGGTTGCTGTGCAGGAGGTGCTCTATCTCCAAGAAACCCCAACTGTGCGAGCGTCTGGGAGACAGTCTGAGAGGCAATAGTTGAGATATTCTGAGAGACGGTCTCGTTGACGATCTCCCTAAACTGAGCTGGAGTCATGGTCGGGGCGGCACTGGAAGAACCACCTGGGGCTGTAGGTGTGGTAAATGAAGAGGTCGCATGTGAGATGGAGCTCGAGCATGATGATATCACCCTGGCCGTGCCCAAGCTATGTCTAAAACCATACACATGGCCTTTTTTTGGGTGCCCTAGATGCTGCAACCAAATGTCAGTGTGGCGGAACGCCTCGGCCAAGCCCGTTAAACCAATAACGCACTTGACCGAGTCCGCCTCCCGCGAACAGGCCGTAGCCTCGCAAGGGAAACCAAACCACAGTCCGTGTAAACATAAGGAACACACCACATTTATATAAATTTTTCACAATTTACATAGCATATTCCATTAAAACTGTAAAGGTGTACAAAGTCTGGGGCATACCCCGAGGTACAACAAAGAAAGTAAACAACTACAAAACTACAAGGCTACAAGGCTACACTGCTGAAGTACTACTTCCGCTGGAGGTACTGACCCTGCTCCGCTACGACGCGGCCCAGAACTGGACGTCGGACGGGAAACGTCCTCCTCGCCCTCACCTGTGGGGTAGGGGTGAGCCTCTCTAGTCACGGCTCAGTAGGGAACTCCCCCAAAGCCGAACAAACCACAAACCACAGGTACAAAACAGTAA
The DNA here is from genome assembly GCA_014218235.1 of Colocasia esculenta. Lineage (NCBI taxonomy): Eukaryota > Viridiplantae > Streptophyta > Magnoliopsida > Alismatales > Araceae > Colocasia > Colocasia esculenta. The sequence continues at coordinate 23,508,904 of CM024757.1, read as the reverse complement.
ACATACCAACAACATATAAAACAGCTAAGTAGGTAAGTAAAGCTGTAAAAGTACTCACCGTCTGTCGACTACGAGAAACAGCTGTAGTAACTAAACGGCAAACCCAAACAGGTGTACAAGCCAAAGTAGAGACAGCCAACACGAGCCACGTAAACTGGTTCGCGACACCAGAAACTGACTCGGACAACTAACACAGATCCACTTCTCAGTCTCGCAGCCACGGACGAAGGTCAGCTGCCGCTCCACGTAAAAAGGTCAACAACTGTGGAGACCAACTAAAACACCACAACCTGCAGACCACACGATCACAGGCCCATGCCTGGCACCTCCAGAGACCCTGGCCTGGGCTCGCTAAAGTGAGGCACTGGAAAGGACTAGCTGGGGTCCAGTACGTCTACTGTGTCCGTACCCCCAACTACGAGCGCACTACAAGTGACTAAAAACAACCACAACTGTCATGTCCCACTGTCGTCTTTCCCTCAGCCGGACACAACTCTAGTACAACTCTACACAAGAGTAGGGTGTCCACGTCAGACGACA